>DWNK01000330.1:0-12306 GCA_018250315.1 Hyalothyrus neleus pemphigargyra | reverse complement strand
ACCTAGACTCCCCGGAGCGAGACCGCAATTCTCAACCACTGCTTATTTCATGATTATTGGATACAAAAATGCCTTTATAAATTCATTTTCTGTCTGACTGTTTAATTGTTCAGGCTAATCCTAAAAGGGAATTAAAGCGAGAAACTTTAAACCACTTTTTTATTCAAGGTGAAATAGAGGATGAAAGATTGTATTTCTATAAATTACTCTCGTACTCATCATATTGAAGACCAATATTAAACAAGAAATGTGCAGAAAATATATAAGGAATTACCCCATTTTGTCTCTAAAACACTGAGTAATAAACAATCATCCCCTAAAGATATCTATAAAAGATATTAAGGTCAATCAATATATATAATAAAACATGTGCACTTATATAGATACGAATTTAATCTCTCCCGTGACACAGGGTGATTTGGTCAAATTGCGGGTGATTAAGTTACGTGTGGTCGCGTACGACAGTGATTCACCTTGGGTGTTTATATTTATTGTTATTGCTTGCTGATTGCGCACATTGTGCGCGAGGCGTCGCCATAATAGAATTATGGACCCAACACAGTCCTAAACAAATTTCAATTTCCAATTATGAACCCCGAGGAGTGCCAGCCGAGTCGATGTCCCTAAGGTCTCTGTGACTTATTGCATAGTACCGTCCGGGATGGCGACTCACTAACGTATTCAGAATAATTGTTACCGGCACAGACACCGGCCGATTGAATTCACTCTCCTGAGACGTAATAAATAAGTTCTGATTTATTCGATACCCGACCTATTAACCGATCACAAATAAATGGGAGTGCGATTTCGGCAGTTATATTAACGTTTCGGTCCAGAAACACCGCCGCGTCACGCTCCTTATTGATTTCGTAAACCAATAAAAGAATCGACGCCTACCTTAGCCTCCCCATATACTTTTTCCGGTTCAACGAGCATAAATTGCAATAGGATTCCACGCAGTGGATGGTCCCGAATATGTCTTCCAAACCGCCCGTGTCACTATCTAAAGAATAAAAGGTGCAAAGATTTACCTGAACCTTATAAAGGCGATCGGATTACATTAAAATATTTATTTTTCAATAAACCTTCACTGATAGAGTGGAACGGAAAGAAAGGTCCTGATTTTCTTCTTTCGGTCGAATGAGCATAATTCCTATAACTCACTTTCATTGGAGCAAATAAAGAAATTGAAAACGAACGATAATGTTGATTTCTTCTACGTCGCAAAACGTAATTTGTGATAAGGAGATCTGTGTAATAATTTCACTCCACGTTGGAGAGAAGAGCGCTCCTCGTTGCTAGTAGACTGGAAGACTCGATCCTATGATTGAAGTTTACTCAATTCGCTGCGTTTACTTAAGATTTTATGTAAATTATTTCTGGCAGCATCGCAGACTCGAGAAAAAATTCTGTATAAAATACGACCCACCTTCTGTGTAAACAACTTTCGGTATAAACAGCTTTGCCCAATTTAAGGATTCATCACAACAATTTTATTTCTATTTATTATTTAAAATGTCGAGCTAGTGCAAACATATTTACACATCAGAATGTTTTACTAGGATTTTCGTGATTCATAAACTTAAAATTTGACGATTATTTATATACTCGTACCAATAAATATTATTAGATGCAATTTGCTTCACGATAGTATGTTTTTGACAAAATTAAACATAAGTACTATAGTAATAAATAATAATAACCCAAAATAATAAGAGACAGTAAAATTATATTATGTAAATTGTATATGAATATGTAAAATAATATCATTTTTTTCTTTAAAATTTGCATGTCTTTAAAATTGCAACCTCATGAAGGTAAATATGGCGAACTAAATAATTTTGTACCCATATTTGTGCATATAAATGATTTTGATTTTGATGATGAACCATACTAGTTCTACCACATGGTACTGGTAGTTGTTCACAAAAGGGTGGATTGACCACAACCAGGTGGGCTATATATCCGTTTCATCATCAACCCATTAAATATCCTGAACCTGAGTCTCCTCTCAGATTGAGAAGGAATAGGCAATAGCCTACGACCATAGCCATACATTTGGTAACTTCACACATTTGGAGAACGGGTGTAATGCCTTGTGGTTGACAATTATTTAATTTAATCACTATGGTGACTATTTCAATACAGCCGAACATGGACCTTCCTCCTTATTAAAAGTCGTTTAAAAATAAATTATTGTTTGCAGCTTTAAACTTTAAAACTTAAAACAATCTATAACCCTCACTCGCCCCGGCTTCAATACATTTTGTGCAGTCAATATAATGGTTCAATACACAAGTATCAATAACGGTAATATCCGCGACACGGCGTTGCGATCTGCTGAGATAAGGGAAGCGTGCTTCGGAGGGATTGCCAGCGATTACCCAGTTCGATCGCTATTGGTATATCTTAAGGATTTGGCGTCACTCCACAAGTGACATTTTTAAGGACCCAATTTAACTGCAAAGAGAACCCTACTTTAATTATTGTGTTCTGTGCGTAATTGCTGGGTCAACTTTGATGATATTTTTTTTTGTTTTTGAGAAGATTATTGGATGGATTAGATTTACAATTGAACGGGATATTCCAGTTGTTCCACGTTTATTTCAGGATTAAAATAATGGATATAAAATACTCATTGGTATGTATATTAATTCAATTACCTTTATTTTAAAGTTGCTTGAAATTAATTCAACGCCAAACAAAATTATTACAATTTGTAAAGTTAAAAACTTTGTAATGACTCTCGTTATAAGTCTACAGCGAAATTGCCCGATTGCATGTTCTTTAAAAGATATTTATAAACGACGAAACGTAATTTACGAAATCGTAAATGCAGGAAACAACATTAAAACGCTTTTAAGTAAATATGAGTTCCGTGCTCATCGGATTTTGCCTGATGCTTCGCGTCGAGTGCAGTCAATATAAACATCTCATTTGACTTTATAATACAAAATCGCTTTTTTCCATTCAATATTAAAAGTAGTGCCCATTTGAATGCTTACTTTATCAATAAACTGTTTAAATAATACGCAATTAAACTCCAACCCCTTCATAGTGTTTCAAAAATTCCATGTACGAGCGCAGGGCCATTAGCAGAGCAAAGAAAATCGCAATCCTTGGAGATTGAAAATCAAACAATGTGAACGTTTGAAACATAATACCGTTCCTTATTAAGACGCAAATGTGGCATTAGAGGGAAATAAGGCAAAGAAGAAAGATGCTATATATTACATCGCTGGGGAAAAACGCGAAACAGAAAATGTTTATAGAGCAGGGTAGGGGTTACGTACGTAATAAAATTTTATACACCTTAATATTTTGCCGAACGATGAGTTTAGGCGTGTGTGAAATTATGTTCGTACAGCGTGGTGCCAAAATTTACACCTTTATCGAAAGGTGTGACGAATAGTATTCTTTCTTTTATAGGGATGAGGATAACGAAATTGGTCTCGTTTCGTATTCGTCAGCGGTTACGGCTGGGGTATTCTTTTTCGGTAAATTTCCCATAGATTTTTTCTGGTTATCTCTAATGAACTTGCGCAATTTCTTTCGGTTAATTCTTAAAAGCTCCGAGTTAATGAATCCCGACGGACCATCGTACTGATGTGTTGCGTAAACAGGTCCCTGAGAGAGCCCTTTCTTGTTTTGGAGACGAGATAATTTTATGTAAATGAAATTCACGTTACCCGGTTTTCTATCCTATACGTGGAGCACGCCCTGCCACGCCTTCGTAGCATTTATAGTGATGTTTTGTCTTTATCATCCTGTCATTCTTGTCACTACTTTTGGATCATGTTTGTTTATAAGCATAATAAATATATTTCTTTAACTTCTTTATGTTTTTGGTTTGAGCTTGATAATGTGTTCATTTATCGTATTCTGTAATTATCTGTATCTGCTCTACTATTACTTTCCAACTGCTATATTCAATGATCAGCATCCGGTGATCCTTTAATCCCGGTAAGTCAAAAATATCAAAATTGAAAAAGTTACCGACTCTACGAACATTTTTGAACTCGAAATCAGTTTTATCGTCTCACAGTAAAGCATTCCGTACACCGCAGAGCTTTTCAGAACTATTACCATGGCGACCCTAATAAAGGTTCTAAAGTTTTAAGAGCGCGTTTGGTAAAAATACGGTGTCGCAGAAGTTTTCTTTATTAGTTTCCCCCTTTAATCCGGCCAGGCGTGTCCCAATGTCTTTATGGCGAATTTTCAATCTGAGTCTGGGTGGAAGCCAATAAGAAATCAACTATTTGTTCCCTGATTCCCGTGCATCGGTTCGAGGGGAGTCTCGCTTCTTTACGACTTCTTTTACGATTGGAGGTGCATTCGGAATTAGTCCCCGCTGCCGAAGAGCCTTTTCGTGTCTCAGAAGATGAATGGTAAAAGGATTACATTGACGAACAGTCTGAATTCTTTTCTCGATAGTAGATTTTTTACCGGTTAACCTACTCCACATTTGTACTAACTTTTGTGTACCTTTTTTGAATATATTTTATTTACTTACCATTTTATTGTTTACTTATTTATTTACGTAATATCTTTTAGCAATCTTGATCTTGGTGCTGATAGACCATGATAAAATAAAATGACTACATTTGTGTACTAAAATTATGAATGATATATGCTTATTTGCTGGAACTACTTTTCTAAATCGTATTAAATACTTACTCTTATATTTTTTTATGCAAGCCAAACGAAGAGGCAGGTGAAATACCTGATAGATTTGCGACACCAGAAGCCGGCTTTAAAGGGAAAATGGATGGGATGTAATAGGGAGGATGGGTAGGGTGGGAAGACGGACTCTGGCTATCAGGCGCATGTCAAGTCACACGATGGCACCTTACCACCAATTTAAAGAAGTAGTACACAAGCAGCCTAGCTAACTAATTTATGAAGATGAGCGTGGACTTCAATAATAATCTAACTTAGAATAGGACCTAAGTATCACTGAGGTCGCATGTAGGCGTTGTTATTCTAGTAGGCAGATCAAACCCAATAATTAATTCACAACGACTCGGTAAAACGCCTTCATAGGTACTATAGAAATTCTATCTTTAGAAGTTCTGTAGTAGTTGAACTGCAATATAGTTTATATGCATAACATAAGAAAAATATAATCTTTCCTCAGTTGAACCACAAAGGGCTCTTTGGTTTTTAAGAAAAATTATACAAGAAACAATTTAACCTCGAAAATTGAAACACCAGTTGAGGTTATTTTGTATTCACATAGTGTAATGATATGCCCCCCAACGCAGAGTGGAGTTAATAAAGCGATGTTAATAAGCAGTAAGGGCGGAATTCAGGTAATCTGTCAGTTTCACGGCCGTTTTATGAAACAGTAGCGTCGTACCACTTGTCTCCCGACTCCTATCCTAATTAATATCCACTGGTATTTACACTTTCAGTACACTTCATTCGCAAGTTCCTTAGAACGTTATTCACTTTTTAAACCGTTGCAAAATTTTAATTAATTGAGATGAGTTTTTATTATAAAAAAGTAAAGTCTATATAAATAAAAATTGTTTTACGTGTATACTTTATGCTCATTCTAGCTTCTGTCTGTCTGTCTGTCTGTGTGTGTATGTAGCTCGCTGTAAAGATTCCAAAATTCCAAAAAACACTAAAGATATCCCTACCCTATTTCCTATTCCGTACCCCTGATACATCTGTACAAATTAATGATAATCGATTCAGTATGTAAGGCGTGAAAGCAAAACATGAGAAACAAACAATAAGTTCGTTTCGCATTTATAATAATAAAGTTACGATAAAGTAATATACTAATAAACTTTTAATGAAACTTATCAAACCCTGTCATGATCACTACTAATTTAGTAATAAAACGATAATTGAGTTTCGCTGTAAAGACCTATTAAAGTCGTTTGCCAATTTCAACTAATAAAATGGTTATTAAAATCACAAGTTTCTTAATAAAGCTCGTGAGCCTGTACAAAAGCTTGATATGGTTAAAAATATAGCCGTAAAACGAGGCGTCGCAGTGGGACGGTCTCCTTTAATACTTTATTACGGCTCGTATGAGATTACTCGGTTTCTCCTTTACGACACTCTTTTAATCGCTACTAAGTTTCATTGACCTGCGCGAAATATGTCTGTCTGAGAACTAGTGACTTGTCTCACTGAGAAACTGTGCACGATAAAGATTTATTTATGAATGATTAGGCTCACGCATAAAAAAATCTTTATCGTAATCAGTTTCTCAGAGAGACAAGGCAGTGTTTCTCAGACAGAAGAGGCAGGCGGCCTTTCTGCTGGACCACCTATGGACAACACAAGAAGAGTTACCAATGCTACGGCGACTTGAAAGGAAAGTTGGGATTCACGAGGCATGTCGTATAATTGAGGCTTCGTGTTAAGATTACGTTTCCACTTTCATTGCCATAATGAAATTCAAAATCTTAAAAAAATATTACATAGATACTTGTACTTCTGTTCTTTTATACAGTCCTTTTCCAATTCTGTAACAAATGAATTGATGATAGTGATATGACGATGAACATAATATATCTTTACCTCGCTACTTCGCTCGCTCTTTCGTGGTAAAGCAATTACCCAAGACTCAGACTTAACTTTCCTAGATATTGCGTTTGATGAAAATGGTAGAGCTTAGAGAATTATACCACTTCTTATTTCAGCTAATATGTCTCACTTATATCTTGGAAAATTCTTATTTTATTAAATACTACTAAATCAATCCGCTATCTACTCAACCGAGGTATATCCCTTTTCGTGATATGTTTTTCTGATCGACCATATGTGTGTACATATATATACTTTTGTATTTTTGAATTAAACGGATTTCACGGAAATATTTAATAGATTATAATGGATCATAAGGCCTCCGTTAAGGTGAGGAGGTTTGAAAACGTCGGAGGGACTAGTTTGCTACTAATTAACATAACCAAAAATGTGAAATCGTTTTCCTTCTGAGGTAACCTCTAAGACCTATGATATGAGGCTCTTAAAAAGCTTTCTTTCCTCCTTCTCCTCCTCTCTGATCTTCTCTTCATTGGGGTTATACAAAAAAAATACATAAAATATATAACCCGTATTTATATTCATTTAAATTTAATATCATGTTCTTTTATTATCTATGCTACAAGTATTTCTATATAAAGAGGGGTACCTTGATTAATTTCGGACATAAGGAACAAAATTCCGAATTTTAGTTCATATCCCGCGGGATTCATAAAAGGAATAATAGCAGGGGTTGTGTAACACAAAATGTAAACAAAAGCCCTATGGTTTCATACGAACTTCTAAGTAATAATAGTAACGAATAGCAAATAACAATAATGTAAAATTACCTGTTCATAATTTCGATAATGAATGTGAAAACATTTCAATCAACTGACCCATTACTGGCTAATAAGCCACGATGCATTATAATATTAGCATAATATCAACATACGCGTCAAAAACAAATTACGTTATGCGTTTTCATGGAAATTAAACTGCACAGATAAAATATGTGGTTGACAGCAACGCATCTGTGGTCACGCTCAAATAGGATTCCTGTCGGTTTGATGTAGATGTCTATGAAATGCAGTGACCACTTACGTCGGATGGTTTGCATACCGTTAAATTGCTATGACATGCCAGACAGATAGACATTACCAAGTTATATACATAACATCTCTACTGCTTTGAAAGCAGAGCTATTATAGTATCGTTCATTGAGAAAAAAGAACTCAGTAGTGGGACAACAAAAGGG
This sequence comes from Hyalothyrus neleus pemphigargyra, assembly GCA_018250315.1. Classification (NCBI taxonomy): domain Eukaryota; kingdom Metazoa; phylum Arthropoda; class Insecta; order Lepidoptera; family Hesperiidae; genus Hyalothyrus; species Hyalothyrus neleus. Next base: position 4,565 of record DWNK01000330.1, on the reverse strand, counting down.
TTAAAATCAAAGACATTGTAAGGTATTTAGTTGAAACCATAGTCGGAAAATGTAGTAGATTAACTCAATTACGTTTAATTATTTTTTGCTATACGTAGGATGCTGCATTTATATGCACGCTTTCGGTCTGGGCGTCTATCTTAATATGTGTTATCTATGTTAGATATACCCACAGAGAGTCGCAGATTTATTTATTTACTTCAACTTTATTTTATTAATCTGCACACAAAATATAAGTTATTTCAAAAATCTGACTTCCCGTCATGTAGATATAAGTACGTTTAAATAAAAATTGTTGCAGCAAACCCGAACATTAATCAGGAAAGGTAGTATGATGAGCTCGTTAACTTTGGATTTAAATGGCTACATTTTAAGGTGAGGAAACACCGCAGTACATTATCTCGACACGTGTCGCGATTAGCGCTAACTCGTCGAGCGTTCAGACGGCTTCAGACTTCAGTGCGTGACTTGCAACTTGACTTGACTTCATTTGACTATTAAAAGCTATTGTTTGTGGTAAGGCCTCATCGTGTGACCTGACTGGCTAGCGACCGGACACCTCAGGCCGGAATCTACCGTCAATAGCCACTTGTCGTATTCCGGTATTGCGCCCCTCTTCCTTTTCCAGAGTCCCTCTTCCCACCCTTCCTACCTTTCTCATTCCATCCCCTCCCCTTTTAAGCCGGTGAGCATTAGCGATCCTCTGGTGTTAGAAATGTTCATAGGCGGCGGTGACTACTTACCATCAGGTATCGTCCGCATCTTCGTTTAGCTTGTTCATAAAAAAAAATATTGTAGATGCGGAGTTTGGGAGATAATGCCTAATTAATAATTAATTTCTTTAATTAGTAATAATTAAAATGGTAAACGCAACGCGTAATAAAAAAATCATTTCAACTACCGAGTATTGAAGATTTAGTATACATTTCATATCATAAACATGCCAATTTACTTAACCGCTTGTACTATGCTAGTTACGAATAATTACTTTCAACTGAACAACTCAGTTTTAAGACAGGGAATATTGCTCACAGCTTCAATATACTAGGTAACGCCAATGCAGTAATATAACACATTATTCCGACACGTGTCGCGATTAACTCGCTAAGACTTCGACTACAGCGCGGCATATTCAGCGCGCGTGACTTACATCTAATATCACACATATTCGCGCTAATTTCCTCTAACGTACAGCGGCTTAGGAGTTATTGCTTTGAATTTAATAACTAAGTTCTAAATTAACTAGGAATATCACACCGTCTATCCATCGCTTGCGCGGAAACGCGGATGCAATATGTATAGAACGTCTTGTCATACATTTCACGCCTTGCGATTAACTCGCTAACTCTTTGGCTATACTATATAGCACATTCAATGCGCACGTGACTAACATCTTATATTATACCTAACCGCGTCAATTACTCCCACTGCGTTGCACTTTACACTACTGGATAAGTTGCTTGGGAATCGCTGCTTTGAACATAATAATTAAGTTCTGTAAGTCTGTGCTGTCTTTGTGATGCCACCATATTCCTGAATTTAATTATGTCCCACGTACATATATTAAAGGTATTACTTATTCTCTTACAGCATTGACCCAATTTAGCCATATTGAAATAAATATATAACATATCATATAATTTGAATGTCCTCAACCGCTTACTACGCTAGTTGCGATTACAATTAGAATAATTATTTTTAACTTAAATTCTCAGTTTTAAGACAGGGAATATTGGAACGCTAATGCAATGATATCATACTGTAATACATTATTTCGATACATGTCGCGATTAACTCTCTAAGACTTCGTCTACAGCGCGACATATTCAGCGCGCGTGACTTACATCTTATATTCCATATATTCGCGTTAATTTCCTTTAGCATACAGCGGTTTAGGAGTTATTGCTTTGAATTTAATAACTTAGTTCTAAAGTAACTAGGAATATTACACTCTATCCATCGTAGGCGCGGAAGCGCGGATGCTATACGTACGTACGTAGTCTAATATCTCTCACGATTAACTCGCCAGCTTTTTGACTACACTATATGGCACACTCAGAGCGCGTGACTAACATCTCATATTATACCTAACAGCGTCAATTTACTTCCACTGCGGTACACTCTGCACTACTTGATAAGTTGGTTAGGAATCACTGCTTTGAATATAATAACTTAGTTATGTAGTTGTCTTTATGATGGTCCCAATATTCCAAAATTAATAATATTTTACTCCTAGGGCTAGTTTCTGCAGACAACGCGGGATATTATGATTAAAAATTAGGGCACATTTTTTTATTGACTCGAGTAGTATAGGTATATTGTATTTGATGAATGAATGAGTTTAGTACCGAAATTATGGAGATTACTTAAGTCTTTCGTATTCCCTTTTCTCGTGTGATAATTTTATTTTTCAAAATCTTTTCCCATACAATACTATGTTGTGAGTTAACAATTACATATAACTCAAATTAAGTATTTATGGTTAATTTGTAAACACATTACTTGTAGACTGTTAATTTGACACTATTTTAATTATCTTGATTTTTTTTTCACAAAATCTATCTAACTAAGTCTAGGAACTAAAACAATGGCTTTAAATTTCACTTGTAGTCGATAGCTGAAAATATTTAATTTCAACATTAGCGTGTTATTGTTAGAGTCTGAGGCGATAACGGCACGAAACACAAACACCCGCGGGGCGCGTTTTGAATTAATCCAATCCACGGAGTAGGTATTAAAAGCTAATGGGCCAAAGTTTCCATGTAAGCCAATTGTGTGCCGTTAATCTAATCGGTGCCGTGTTCTACGATATTTTGATATCGGCCTCACCGTAACAATTGCCAAATGAAAAATACGCGGATTTCCTGTCGACTGTAATCGCCGTGTAATCCATCAACTCAAACGATGGTGAACAATTTGCTTACGAAACGTTTCGACTAAAGCCTATTGCCTATTGTCACGACTGTTGACCCGATATCGTAGACGCGCTTACGTGGTTCCATGACAAATTAGATATCAATTTAATAGTTTAAATGTCAATCACACTAATGTTCTTGTCTACTTAACATTTCTAAACACATATTCAAACAGAAACACTGTAACACGAAAAAGTATAATATTAAAATAAAACCTGAGACAAAATGCCTTTGTTTTTAGGTACTTTGATATCCGGTCGCGATATAAAAATTGTTTGCTTAAACTATCCTTGACCAAAATTATTTAGCTCGATAGGATCTTTGGAACGTGCGCTGGTTATTATAACTTTCTTCCTCGGCTCCAGCTGTGAGGGTCCCTCGACCCCTCAGAACCGCACCCCTTACCCCTCCTTACCTGACCACTGCGACCGAACTCATGCGATAAAACAATTACCCCAATGAAGTCCCGTTTGGTCACATAAATTCACAAGTCGGAAAAGGCCAATTTTTTAGCTACAATTAAATTACAAGTTTAATCAAGACTCTACAAAACTATTCTACTGGTTCAATAAAGAAATAAATTTGATTAAATCGATGCCCTCCTTTTTCCTATTATTTCTCCACTTAATAATATGCACGCGGTATGATTTTGTCGGGTCGAAGATATAGTATGGTTACAGTCTAAAACAACTCTAAAACACATTTTTAATAAAAGGATGCTCTATTCTCTTCAATATATATATATTCTATGTATATATATATGGTATATATATACATAGAATATATATATATTATATACGACTTCGAAAAAGAGGAGGTCCTTTTTCGAAGTCGGTTAAAAATTGAAATATTCGACTGTATGTTCGATTCTAAGTTCGACTGTATGTTTTTTTTCTGTATATCCGCCGATATCTCCGTCAAATGTAAACCGATATTAAAAATTATTTTGTTCTTAAATGCATTTTGAGTACGTCCTTGTCACATATGGTTAAAAAAATCTGACCTCCCTTCCCCTCGTGTAATGTCTCATATTATCATATTTTGCAATTTTAAATTTATAAATTATTAAATTAAAACATTTAGATGCATATTTTTCTATTTGGAATATTTTATACGTTAAGAGTTTTAGCAGTTTACATTTATACAGGTCACGAAGTTTACGACCCCCACTCCATCTTGTAACTCGATGTCACATTATGTGGCCCCTCCTCTCCCATAACGTATGGTGTAATTCATGGATAGGCTCTCAGATGCAGTATAGCGCCTTATACAGGAAACATTGTAGTTGACACCTGCGAAACTTCGATCTTAACGTCGGTCATAGAATGAAATGAAGACTCCTGAGAACCAAGTTCAAAAGGTCTCATTAAAACCGACTTCACACCGACCACACCTTCTCCATCTGTGCTCGGGTCTCCTCTCAAACGAAGCGCGCGCTGGCCAAGTGCGTATTGGTAGACTTCACAATCCTTTTGAGATGATTTTTTTTAATAACTCTCAGGTTTCCTCACGATGTTTTCCTTCATCGTATAGCAAGTGATAAATGCTTCGTAATGCGCACATGATTTAGTAAACTTCTTTTTTTTTATGTGTAAGCCAAACGAAGAGGCAGGCGAGATACCTGATGGTAAGTAGTCACCGCCGCCTATG
>DWNK01000329.1:0-12307 GCA_018250315.1 Hyalothyrus neleus pemphigargyra | reverse complement strand
CGACTTCATTTATAACACCTGTTCTAATCAAAGTACTGATTTAATTACCTGCCCTACTCCAACATAGAATAGTATATTAGATATTGGATATATTTTTAACAACTGTATCTTTATGCAATCCGGAGATAAAGTGATAAAAATTTATTCTAATTTTGCACGAAACACTCTGCACACAGCAATGTTTTTGACGTCGACCGCAGCTGATGTTATAGCACGGACAGGGGCGGGCCGCTGATCTTATCGGTATTCTGTAACTAATAGTAAAAGGGACGTAATGATTATCTGTCACGATAATGTCTAATTTAAGACGTAAAACGTTGAGCTTAGATATGATAGTAGATAGAAAAGGTTAAAGTGAGTGGTTTTTAGTGGTGAAAACTTTTAGTAGTTACTCTAATTTCTAATTTTTAAATAGTACTGAACGTCAATGTGCTTCTGTATCTGTTTAAAAATTTAAGGCATATTTTTTCACTGCTGCTTATAGACATTTATAACCACCACCGTTGTTTATGGCCAACAGTGACCATTTTCTTCAGATAGCATGCTATTTCAATATCTTAACAACAAATAAAAATACAACTAGGTTTTAACACCCTTGTGGTATGTAGTAACAAGACTATTCCGATCTGACCTCTTTCTCCCTTATTTGCATGTGCCCATGAACTGCGGTTACCGACAAGCATAGAACGCTCGTTAATCAATATAAAAAAGAAAAACAGAAAAAAGAAATACCTCATTGAACCTGCCGTGTCGTTTAACCGCAACGAGACGTGATCTATTTTTAGATGTCCAATGCGACCTAATTTTTCCGAAAGAAACTGGCAAGTTTAAAATACAGTACGGAATTTCATTTATCAAGTTTTCTTCTCGCAAATCAGTACCTAAATATCAAAGTTTCAAATTTATTGCTTGATTTGATTAGGCTGTTGGTTAAAGACATTGAGTGCCAGAGGTTGTGGGTTCCATTCACAACTTGGGCAAATATTTCTGTTCTGAGCACATGACGAGTATTTGCTCTATGTCTGTGTTAAATTATCTGTGTTAAATCTAAGGTCATATTTAGAAATATAGTGTGTTGGGGAAAGTTAAATACATACGCATCATGTCGGTAAATCATATTTTATTTCCTTTCCTTCAACACTTCTCTTTTTGGTTGGGGGTTGAAATATACTCAGTCTCATAGCCTCCACCTGTAACCAAGAGTGCCGCCAGAATTGGAACACCTATGAAAATACAGGCGGTGACAAAATTATTCATATAACCGGGTCGGTCCTTCAAAATAATAGATGGCCCTTTGTTCCTCAGCCCTGTTTCACGCGCATTGGAATTCCGTAGAATTAATAAGCCCTTTAACCGGGGCTGGATTTTAGGAAATTTACCGCAGAAATTCTCGCCCTTGCACACATAACCTTTATACGGAATTAACAGCCATTTTCTCTTACCTGCGAGTTTACATGGAATTTTAATGTTAAATTATAATATGCAGTAGTATTTTTATGTATAAACCTAACGAAGTGGGCGGGCTACCTGATAGTAAGTAGCCATCGCCGCCTATTGACACGTAACACCAAAAGACTCGCCAATGTTACGCTGGCTTTGAAAGGAAATATGGGACTACTTTCCACCCCGGAATGTCCCGCGTGGTATACAAATTATCCTACGAGGCATTCTACATATTAATTCAGGTTATAAACTATGTGCATACTAAATTTTATGTAAATCCGTTTAACCATTTTGTGTTCGCATTTATAATATTAGTAAGAAAGTAAGAAGTAAGATGGGATGTAATAAATAATTTTTCGTAATTTATTTTTCGTTTACTACTCGCAATATTCTGTTTATACTTGAATGCATTTATTCGAATCTTCTAAGTTAATCCTCGTTAGTGGTAATGGTCTTCTTTATTATAAAAGCGCAACAATTCATCATTGAAATGTTTGTGGCGGTAAACCCCCGGTAGAATCATAGACAATCTACTACAGAATGTACAACACTAAGATAAACGTATTCTATTACTCATATCTCTACACTATGTTGTGGATATAAGACAATGACAAGTACTCAAGATCCTGAAAAGACTAGACTGAAAAGATTTACTCATTCAGTTATATTAGGGTCCATGAGACCACTCTGCCACGCGGGTTGTCTAAGATTTTCAATTATCTCGCAACAGTAGAATCGGTAGATCCCGCCGATCTTGTTGCTGTATTAAATCAACGGGAGTACCAACACGGGATTAATGAAGCGTGCTAGGAAAGTAAACTGTTGTTTAAAGGAATCTGTTCTTTTACTAAAGAACTTAGACCTCGATAGCTTTACTGCAACGACACCACGCGGAACTTCCTTCGTAACATCGTACCTATCCTGGGCCCTTACTCGATATGACACACGAGATTACTTGCCGAAAACGTGGGACGTCAAAATGTGCTCGAAACATAAACGTGGTTCATGGTTCGTGCAGAAACCATTCTCGTAACACACCGGAACGCGTTATTAAATTTACAGTGGCATACAGTATACCGTTCCACGAATATTCCACGAGAAAAACTTACGCGGCTGCGTTACATACCTAGTTTGTCATAGAGAATAAGGGCCCAGGAGTCATATCTGGAACCCTAAGGACTAGATGGTCGCCTCATGTATGAACTGCATTAGTTGCCGCATTCCTCGCTAGTCACACTTAAAAATTCGCAACACAGGTCGCAGCAGCACGAAATTTGGCAAAGATTTTTTGCTTTAAAAGTATTCTTCATTACGAACTGTTTTGGTCGCGGTAACCGCGTGACCGCATTCTTTGCGTACCGCGTCTCTCTTTGGATGCGGCAATCTAGGTTGAAATACTTTTTTCAAATAATTCATCATCTATTAGATGATAACATTTTTTCTTGTTTTTTTTATTGTAATACACGTCTATTTTAAATAAACTCGTTACGCTGAAATTGAAAAGTTTATATTTAATTAAATACCAAAATAAGGTTTCTTGAACGAATTTGTGATAAATGTATGATGAAATTTTTTTTTTTATCTTGAGGACATACATCGTAAATCCCGTCTTTCCCTTCAAAACCGGCGATGCATTGGTGACTCATCCTGTGTTGCTAATGTTCATAGCCGGTGGTGACTACTTACCATCAGGTGGCCCGCCCGCCTGACTTTAAAAATAAAAATTGCTACTTCCATTCTTATAAGTACTTCCATTTTATAAGAAAAACTTTTTTTTTTAATTTCAGTTTTTTGAACGATACGACCGGCTCATTGCCATTCCAAGCGCTGATTTTGAAAAATACCTTTGTCCATTTATAGATTTTATCATTTTAACTCCCACAATAAATAGGTATTTAGCTCACACCTAAACTGGTTCGAGGAAAACGCATTGGAAATACCATATTTGTCCAGTGGAGCTGTTTCGCTAACTTTCACGTTATTGCTAAACGGTACATCTGAGTTAGCGATAAAACCGCTGAATGTGAAAATTATATTGGTCATAAAAGGATTAATGCTGACGAGATTCGCTGCGACCGTTATCTGAATGACTTATTACGTTTAAATATAGTATAGCCAGTTTATGTGAAGTTCGCAACAATTCGCGGCTGGTGTAGATCGTGTAGACCAATAGTTCCCAACCAATGGATAATGGTCCGCAGAAAAAAACATCCAAAAAATATTGTCCGCGATTCATGTGATGACCGCTGATCGCTGTGCACGAGAAGATCTCGTGTGAGAAGAAAAAAAACATCATGCATGTTTTTTTTTTCGCTTGTAGAGGCCAAAATAGTAGGCCTGGCATTAAAAACTGATGATGTTTTTTTTACAACAATGATATGTGATCCCCGGTCAAGAAAACGTTGGGTACCAGTGGTGTATACCTACAGAACACCAATTACAACGTAATTATCACTTGCTATACGCTGAAGGAAAACACCGTCTGGAAACCTACACACCTGAGAGTTCTTAAAAAATGTTCTTAAAAGGTATGTGACATCGACCAATACGCACTTGATCAGCGCGGTAGACTATGGCCTAATTCTTCTCATTCTGAGAAGAGACCCGAGCCCAGCAGTCGGACAACAATGGGTTGATGACACTACTATTAATGTGTAACTACTAGTAAAATATAAAATTCAAATAGGATAGATACATCAAAGAATTCGGCGCTTACTCCATTAAAACGCATTAAACAATTCGTTTTAAAATTTCTCTTTCGACAAGTTATTATATCGTCATTTCATATTTATTAAACTCAACCAAAAAGATTATAAAGTTTCTAAACTTTTTCGAATAAAAATAACGAGATACGAAAAAGTACGCGAATTTTAAAAGTTTCCTTGAAAGTTTCACATTTCTATACACAACTTCTGAATAAAAAGGGAAAAAAGTTAGCTGTTCTCCGTTGACGGTAAAACTATTAAATTTAAAATACATTTAATTTGCAGTACGAAGTCACCCGTAATTTATCTTAGAAAACAATCAAATGATAACGTCCTATTTATCTTTTATCTTTGTTTGCATAACATTCATTTGTTCAAAATGTTTGATACGTACGTAAGACATTGGATTCTACTCAATATTTTCATTTAATTATTTTCTTTATAAAGCCAAATTATTTTCAGTAGGATAGAAATTTAAAGGCTTTAAGGCTAGAAGTTTAAGTAAGGTGGCGCTGAAATTTCGTTTAATAGTATTATAATTGTAAAAGATTCATTCATTTTACAAAACATTTACTACAACATATGCAATTAATGTAATATTAATAGAACACAGTATACTCTGAAGTAGTAAGGTACAAACAAATTAACGTATTTTGCAATAATTTGCATGTACCTACATAATTTCTTAGAAACCCCTATTCATGAACTTAATTTTGGTCACAGTCTATTATCAGGGATATATTCACGGTAAAGTTTAATTAGAATGTTGTTTGCGTTCCGTTCCTTTCCTAATACGATTCACGGGCCATTGTGATTCGAAGTTCCTCTCCGTTATTCATCCCTAAAATGGATGATGTTGTGCGTGTGCAATATTAATTAGCAATAAACGATTTATATCGCGTTTGCTGATAATGCTGATGCCGTGTGTTTGTGTGGCTCGGCCGGTGACGCGCCGGCTCCCCTCGTGGCCGAGAACCGAGCGTCGCGCGCGCACCACTCGCATACACGTCTCTGCGTAAAAATAAAGTCCACAGCGCGCGCGCGTGTACTTCAACCCATTTATAATTATTAGTAAATCGCTGCGCGGGCGCACGACTGCCGCAGCCGGCGACCGCTCGCGAAAAAGAAAATTAGTTAACCTCGAACCCGAACTAAATGAGCTACGTACTGTGAGCCCTTGCGTGATCTACGTCTACAACACGATATCCTAGCATCGACGCGCATACGTAACGGCTTGTTGAAACCACAACTCCTACGCTTTAGTTACCGGTACCGCGGGAAGTGTAGAATCGTGACTGACTGCATATTTGTGTTTTGTGCCTATGAATACGTGATATCAGTGATAAGAGTGAAGTGATAAGCTAATATGCCGGACAAACCAAAACGTCGTAAAAATAATAAAAATAAAATGAAAAATAAAAATAATAATAAAAATAATGTAAATAAAAGTAATAGTGAAGTCAACGATACATCGAGTGTAAATTCCTGTGATTTTCAAGATGATAATTTAGATGATGGGAGTGAAACTATTCAATCTGAAATAAATAAAGAAAATAAAACAAATATAGGACCAACCATTATAGATAATCCAAATTTAAGTCAAGATACCCCCGTAAACGCGTTACCTTGTGTTCAAAGCTCAAAACCTTTCAATGAGTTAAGTGAAAGTGAATTGCAACTTAAAAATAATGAACACCCAGCTTTATGTAGTAAAACGGACATACCGATTCAACCTTTCAGGTTTGATTCTGAAAGCCAATCACAACCTGATCATAAAGAAATACACAGGGTGCCTAATACAACTGATATACGAATGCAATCATCTAAATTAGAGGATAAAAGTGAGCTTAAATCAGATAATAAAGAATTTCTCAGCGTGCCTAATACAAAAAATATACCAATTCACGATATTACACATGATGCTCCGACTTCCTATGTAGTAGAACCCCCCGATAGCAATAAAAAAAGTAAACCGAAATTAAATAATGGCGTAAAAAGTAAAAGTGTTGACAATGATGAATTTCCCATTATTGTTGAAATCACTGAAGATACAGAACAGAACTTACAATCAGAAAGTGAGAAAAGTTTAGCTATAATAGATAACAGTAATATCATAATAACTGATGCTGAATCAGACGTTGAGTGGGAAAAAACGGATGATTTGCATAAAATAACGCAACCAGAAAATTTAGCTGTTGAAGCTTTTTCTGTGACAACAATACCTCTTGAAATTGCGCAATGTGAACAGACAAAAACGTTGAGCTCAGATCAAGAAAAATCGCTTAGATGTTATTTACAGAGTCTTAATTTGGCAACATCGCCGTCCAATTTAAATTCAATCGAGATAAAAACAGAGATAGAACAAATTATTAATAGAGAAATTAAACACAGATTACGAAAAAAAGGTTTAGTGGAAGAAACGCTCTTTCAGCGTGGACCTGTCTCAAGAGGCTTAGATGTCATTGACGAAGAAGGGAGTAGTGAGTCATCTGCAACATCACGCCGACAGTCGTATTTAAGTGATAAGAAGAGTGATAATGATGATTTAGAGGATGAAGTCTTTGAAGATAAGCCAATTGTTGCATTTAAGCCAAACGTCTTTAATATTACTAAAAGTCGTAAAGTAATTCCACAACAATGCATTTTAGTTGATGCAAAATTAAAAGAACCAGATGTTACTGAAGCTCGAGGCGATTGGTCACTAAAAACAGTAGAACAAATCACTGGTGCAGAAGTTGTGTATTTGACGGACTCATCAAGTAGTACGAGCTCATTATACGATGTTGGTGATGACTTAGACAATAATGAATTTAGTGACGCATCTATTCGTATAATAACACCAACTATAGAAGTAACAGACACGGAAAAATTCCTCACTAATACTTTTCTCTCCAAAGAAAAACAAAATGAGTGTATGGGTCAAAAGAAAGATGCTAAAGGTACTTTAAATGATACACCTGAGAAATCAGTAATAGGAACAGATAGTCAAAAATCACAAGAAGGTATAATTGATTTAACCCAAAGCTCACACGAAATTGTTGTGCTTTCTACGGATGATATCAAAACAAATTTATTCGTAAAGGATATTAATACGACTAAATCTGAAATGAAACCAGAGAATGAACAAAATCGCCAAGATGCAAAAGAACACGACAAATCGGAAATGAACTCAAATATGATACTTAGAAATGATTCTTCTAAACAAGAAATCGACACCTATGATTTAGAAATAAAAGTTTTAAAGTGCGAATTAAACGACGCCATAAATAACCTTATCAAAGAAGTTACATCTGATTCAGAAACGACATCTGATACCCATAAAGATGTTTACACTCGACAAGATTCGTCTAGTAGTGTGTGCTCGTCTCAATGCACCGCCAAATACAATCCTAACTATTCTTCCCTTAATGATGTGTCTAACATAATGCATGAAGATACTACTAGCAATATTGAACATAGTAAAGATTCCCAAACTACTGGTATTACTAGTCATGTAAAAGATGTGTTTCAATGTGTTGCAGGAGATTCCACACAACTCAAAAATAAAGAACGTATAAATAAAAAAGATCCACTAGCATTGAAGGATTTGTGTGTGACGAAAATTGCTTCATTTCGTTTCGGTAATAAGATACTAGAGGAATTGGCTCATGTGTCAGAGCGTTTACAGAATATGAGCGTACTTGCCCTTCAATCAAAAGGCGCAACCGAATTACTGAAAGAAAAAGTAGTTGAAACATGTAACGACGAAAAGCGGCAAATTAAAATGCCATATTTTCCTTTGCCTGACCTTTCGAGTATCGAACAAGTATCCTTATCGACCAAAAGTCAGGAGCATGTACCTCCACCAGTACAACCACGCAAATCATCTTTAATAAAGACTCAAGATGAACAACATTGGACTGCTATACCAACTACAACAGAACCTGTGTATGTATGTTTGTCGCCGTCACAAAAAATGCTAATGGAAAAGACTAATACGGTTATAAGAAAAGAAGATGCAAGTCAACTTATTGATACACATAAGAAATATATAGACCGTAGAGGATACAATGAAAATTTAAATGAAAATATTGACACCACTCCCATTGTGCCATTTAAGTCACAGACAGGAAGCCGTTTGCTTGCGTTAATCCGTGATCCAACAGTTACAAATAACGTTAGCTTGTCTTCTAGTTCAAAAAGTAATTTCAAAAGTTTAGAATCTATACCGAAATTAAATTATTTTGATAATAAAGGGCATACTGAAGTTAACAATTGCATTAACAATTCGACCAAATTCTCAAAACCATTTAAACCCATACCACCACCAAGACCGCGAAAATTTTCATCCTCATTTTATGAGAGTGACGAAAGTTCCGATTTTACTGATAATTCATTTAGGTCAATGCGAAGTGAAAAAAAGGCTTTTCACTATTCTACTGGTAATTTAAATAAAGAAATTGAAAATGATATTTCGTCTATACAAAATATGCACAGATATTACTCAAATATGCGAGATGCATACACTGAACAAACTTATCCCAGAAGGCCATCATTACCTAAGGACTTGTGTGATCAACAAATGGAATATATTCGCCGGAAGGAAATAGAAGTCGAAGAAGAAATTCGGAGACTTGAACAAGAAAAACATAAGTATCCTGAAAGAAAAGGTCCCCGTGCCCCCCTTCTTTCTGAAAAGCAAGACACAGATAAAACAATGTATAATATAAACAACACTAAAACATTGAATAAAGATCATATATTTTCGGAAGTCAAGCCCCGGAGAGAAGAGAAGGGAAAGTTATCTTCAGTTTTCAGTAAAAGTCAGGAAGAATTACTTCGTGAAAAAATGTATTCTGAATATGTAAGCCAAATGGCTGAACGTGAACACAGGAAGCAACACAAGTTTATAAAAATTACACATAATCCAACTTCGACAGGCTCTAAAAGCATATCTAAAAGTATGCCCACTTTAGACGCTCTGGAATCTAAAGTTAATAATCGTATCGAAAAAGAATTTATATCTAGAGCGAGAGAAAGGTGGCATAAGTTAGGAATTGAAGACCCCGAGACTGAAGATGAAAAAGACAAACACATTTATAGGGAACCAAAAGTGATAGAACATAAAATAAAAGTTATTCAGGCGGGTGAGGAAAAAGATGTTACTAAATTACCAAGTCATTTGCAAGAGTTTGTTAACTTTACAGCGAGGACTAAAGATCAAGAAGTCGGCCGTAATGGTGAGTCGGAACCTGATCGTGAACCTGCGCATGTTGTGGTATTTTGTGCAGTGATCATCTTAGTGTTGGCTGTTGGCAAATTTTTCTTGCGTTTATTTCAAAGTAAATATTAATAACTAACGATACATTATATGAATGTTGTAGTAAACATACATTTAACTAATTTTAAGTGTATTATGAGTAAAAAAACTTTTTGTGACTGCATGTGTGTGGATCTGCTTAGTTATTAAAATGAAATTTTAGTTTTTATTAGGACAAATAAAATTAAACATTCAAGATCAGGGATTGCAGAGGTAAGTGTTATGCATTTTTTTCCATAAATCTTCATCTAAATAGATAATAATATTATATGTACATAAAATATTATAGCATCGATAGCTTAGTAGTACATTTGCTAAATGGATACCGAAATCATGAGTCCAAAACATTTAATATAAATTTATGAACCGTATATCACTAGTGAGTCTAAATTAGAATTCCTATGTATAAAATCAATAAAATAACAGTGTACGTACGGAGTGCGAACGTCATTCATTTATTGCAATGCAATGTGTTATTTGCGTCAATAAAATTTTATGTTGACCAAAACGAAATTTATTTTCAAGGATTATTTTTAGTTTAATAAATGAAACGGGCATTAGCATAACTTTTCATTAAAATATTTCTACGATTACTTAAAAAAACGTTGAATGTATATATAAGGTGTATTGTTAATAATTTATGTCATTAAGTGAAAATACACTATTGTAAAAAAGAGAGTCATACAAGAATTTCATTTGTCAAAGTAGAGATTATCCTTATCATAATTATGACGCTAGTGGCCCCTGATGTGGATAACAAGATTAAAGTTTAATTTCACTTCTATTTAAACAGAACTGATTAGAATATCTTATCACAAATAAACATGATATTGATATTATATAAAGTAATTTACATCTAAGATAGCAAAAGTTACCTACCTCAAGACAGTAGAGTAAGAAAGAGTTTTTTCACAATCATGATTTACAACATACATGAATGCTTGAAAATTATGATGTAAAAAATATCACTTACACAGGCATCACAAAACATACATAAAATTTACCGGAGGAGTCGCCGGCTTTTAAGCTAAAAGATATAGGATGGCATAGGGATGATGGGAGGGAAGGGGGATTCTGGCTATCAAGTGGACTAATACCGAAATACAACACGTCGCTATTGATGGTAGACTTCGGCCTGAGGGTGGCCGCTAGCCAGCCGGTCACACGTATAGGGCCTTGCCACCGGCAACTTACTTATTATCTACTAAATGCGTGAATTGGAAATGGGCGAAAGTATATTGATACATAAATAAGATAATTAAAATTTGGATATTTTCGATTATTAATAATACATAATATATTATCATAAAATTTTCCTACTTTGGTAAAATTTGCAAGCCCTTGTACCCTTGTTCGTGAAGTAAGTGCGTCGTCCGAGGAAATATTTGGATCGTCTAAATCGGTACTATATGGCCTTTGGTGACTCAAACATGCAGTACTTGTAATTTTGTTTGTATGTCCTCCACACTTGTAATAACTTATCATAAGCCTACTTATCGTAGATGTCGTACCATAGGTTTAATGTATCGATCGAATAGTTCATAGATTAGTTCAATCTTTACATACATAAATACTGGCATCATTTCTTTCTATTGAAAGATAAAAAAGAATTTATCTTACTTAACAAGAACTGATTCTAAATTAAGCCGACGAATATTGAGTTTAGTGTCAGTGCCAGCGTTGGTAACAATCCTCTTGAAAATAATTGTTCATTAACGCATTTACTGTCAAGTCCAATCATAATGAAGTATGGGGGTGACGTAATAAAAGGGGTGTGTAATATACCGGTATCTAAATTATTGATCTAGCTTGCGGATGATGTGGGGTACAACGATGGAATTTCAATTAACGTGCGAACATTTCAATCTAAATTATTGTGCGAGAGTTTGTGCAGCGTGTCAAAATTTCTGAGTACCGAACTTAACGGGTAAAATTAACTTTGAATAACGAGTTTTAGAATGTTTTACAAATATTATAGAAATAATGTAATGGATGGAATATAAAATTTCTTTTGAATTGCATTAGATATTTCCTTGTGATCTGTGCTCTCCGACTTCTGGGCTCGGATCCGGTGTGCATTCAAAGATCTTCTTGACTTTTTGCAATCATATGGATTCATTAATTTACCTTGAAGGAAAACACATTTTGAAAATATTTGCGATTTATTTTATTAAACTGCACAAGTAGGACTAATTGTTAATTTTAAATTTACTTTTTTCAACAAATTTAATATATACAACTTTTTTCAATTTTGTACAAGCTTTTTTCAAATTTAAACCAACTTGTTTTTTAAAATTAGTACTAACTTTATTCAAATGCGTTGATGCATATTTGAAAAAAGTTAATACAAAAAAAATTATTCAAAATTTGCACCAATATTTTTCTAAAAGTAAATTATGTCCTTTCCTAGGCTCCAAACTGTCTTGATATAAAATTTCATCACAATTTGCGCAGGTGTTTGACCATGACAGCGTATCAGATAAATTTGCCCAGAGAGAATTATTTTCGTATGTTTTATAATATTATTGTGAGTGTACCATACATATTTAATCTTTGTTATTAACTTAATTCCTGTTATATACAAAACATCTTAGAATTATTTTGTGATATCATATTTGGTAACGTTAAATAAATTTTTTAGCAGAGAATTCTAGTAGGATGCCAGATAATGTAATATCCTCTTCATCGTGATACTTTTTGTTAGACTCCAGTGCATGCAAATTATTGCACGGTGGGATTACGTGCCTTATGACTCATGTTCCTGGGGTGCATAAATTCTGAGGTTTTTATGAGAAGCGGTTTGTCGCTCATGAATTATGGGACATTTAGGATTCATGACGATTTTCGGAACTAAACTACG
>DWNK01000328.1:0-12314 GCA_018250315.1 Hyalothyrus neleus pemphigargyra | reverse complement strand
GATAGCGATCGATTTATAGCCTGTACAGTAGTGTACAGTTAAACATCTGTGCTATAAGATTACCTACTTTCTATGCATTAGTTAGATATGGAAAGTAATGGATGTTATATTACATTTCTTAATATAACTATTTTAGTTATATTAAGAAACGAATCACTCGTGGATTACACGGAAAACATGCCGTAATCGAATACCTAAAATGGACCTCAAAAAGACAGCGTAGTCCTATGGAGTAATACTCCTAAGGTCTAAAATGGAACCCCTCGACAGGTAGAAGACCATGGTAGAAACCACTGTGTCCAGATTTTGCAAAATTCTGCGGTTTTAGCGGGATTTCACAGACTCTAATTTTGTGTAGTAAAGAGTAAAACAGTTTATTACTTTTTTTTTTTTTTTTCCTTTTTTTCTACGCTTTTTTTATGGGATTTTGTTCTTTAATCTAGCAAGAACATACTAGATTTGAATTTCTGGTCACACTGGTGGAACACAGCTCTTTCCAGTATTATATATTGGTCTATGCACAGCTCTTGTAAGGCTGATGATGGCAATTGTTAGTGCAACAAACGTCAAACAACTCTACCACTACAACTATTAGATAGAAAATTTGAATCTAATCGCTCGTACCGCAAAACCACAGTCGCCATAACGTGCATAAACGCCCAACTTTAGCATTAAATGTATTAATGAGACCGCAATTCTTTCGTGGCAATGAAAAACGCATTAGACGTGGAATATGACCACATAATTGTTCACTACTTCATAAAGGATGACATTATGACAAATTATTTTAAAGCACCATAATTTCGTACGCTCTTGTTAAAAGAGTTTTATGTGTAGGTTGTTATGTACGTAGAGAGAAGCCATGGATTGCCCATTACGTTAAAAAACGGCTTAACAATCTATTTACCGGGAAAAAAATAGTCGAAGTAAATTTATACAAACATCTCCAACCATTTATGTCATTACACATAATTGGTTCACTAAGAGATCATTCCACACATATAAAAAAAACTTGTTTAATTTGTTAACGTGCAAAAAATCATAAATGCATAAACATTCCACAAAGGAAAAAAAAGAGATGTTATTTTTTTAAATTACAAAAATGTAAGACGACAAAATTCATAAAATATTGTCAATTTGATCAGATCATATAGATTTGACCAACATGTAATTTGAGCACTGAACGTGTAACCTGTAACCTGGTTCATTACCGACAAACCGTAAATTAACGGTAGGTGCCTGGTACCCACAGTAAAAATTAACTTTCCTTTTTCTTTTCACAGATGGACACCTCTACACTGCAACAGCGGCCGACTTTTCAGGCACAGATCCATTAATTTATAGAGAACCCGTTCGGACGGAGCATTCAGACCTGAGATTGCTCAATGACCCATCTTTCGTCGGAGCAGTAGCGTCGACAAGCCACGTGTATTTCTTCTATCGAGAAACTGCCGTAGAATACATGAACTGTGGAAAGGTAATTTTAATATTAGATCTTAAAATTTTATATGTAAATATCAAACTTATTATTTCTATATTTTCCTTCTATAATTTAGGCTTTTATATATAACGAATGATTACCGCACCATAATCTTAACCATTTTTTTAATTAGACATGATTTTATGTTACCCCAAATATCAAACTATTCCTATATTCTTCCCAGGCTGTGTATTCGCGAGTAGCAAGAGTATGTCTGAACGATAAAGGCGGTCCGCACACGTTCAGCGATCGATGGACATCGTTTTTGAAAACGCGACTGAACTGTTCCGTCCCCGGAGATTATCCGTTTTATTTCGATGAAATCCGTGAGTAATTTTTCTCTATAATAACTTTGGTCTATTGGTGCAACCTTTACACGCAACTTTTCTTGATTTTACTTATCCCTACATGATATAAGAAGTCTAATTACGCTATACTACAATATAATTTTCCAGTACCCTTACCCCATTTGCAATCAAAAAGTCCTCGAGACTATTTCTTATCGACCTTTAATACTGATGTTTTGATTATCTGGAGAGGCGTTGACTCTATCAACAAAACGTTCTCAACCAATCAAATCGTCGGATCGACTACTCTTTGATTGCAACACATATTAAGAGTACAGATTAGCTAACATCTCATCACACTGCTTAAGTTATCGGTAAACTAGATAGTTTAAAAAGTACAAACCTGTCTATTGATATTTGTTTTACGCTATATAGGTATCATTTACTCTACATAAGTTAGCATTATATGAAAATTTACTTCTGATATCGTCTGACCTCTTGGTACTTAAAAAGACTCGTACCAACGCTGCCTGCTAAAATTACATTGATATTACACCAAAAGACTAATGAAATATTGATAAACGAATATTTTTTTACCATTTCAGAGGCCACAACAGAGCTTATTAACGGTGTATACGGCAGCGGGAGTAGCCGAAACGACATAGTTTACGCAGTATTCACGACACCACAAAACGCTATCGGGGGCTCGGCAGTATGCGCATTCTCGATGAGGGACATCTTAGACGCGTTCGAAGGATCATTCAAGGGTCAAGAGAGCATGAATTCGAATTGGTTGCCGTTGGAAAAGGAGAAAATACCCACCCCCCAGCCGGGGTCTTGCGTTGAGGACAGCCGAACGCTTTCCGATTCAACAGTCAACTTCATTAAAACTCATCCATTAATGGACAGAGCTGTGCCTTCGTTCTTAGCGCGGCCGATCCTTATAAGAGTCAGTTTGCAATACAGATTTTCGGCGATCGCGATACACCCGCAAGTGCAATCGATGAATAGGAATAAATTCGACGTTATGTACATAGGCACTGATGATGGGAGAGTGATCAAGGCTGTGAATGTGGCGGCTAATGAGGGCGTGTTCGATGCCAGTGTTGATGAGTACAGCAAGAATCCTGTTAGGTATGTAACAAATAAATTAACTTTTATATAAAGTTTAAATTAGAAAAAAAAATAATCAAGCTTCCTAGCTACGGTTTATTAATTATTATTCATAATAAAACTTGATCTCAAATAAAAATCCTTGTCAAATTATCAACTTTTTGTGTAAGGTTTTGAAAAAATCATTTATAAAGAACGAAACAATTAAAAAACTTAACTTTTTTAAATTACCACTAATAATATTATCAGTATTTTTAACATCTTACGTTTGTATTGTTGTCGACGTAAAATTAGTATACGAAACGTCCCCCTACGCCCCATTCTATGCTCAATGCTTCAAATGGTAGTGACGGATACAATCAATGCGTTTGGTTAAGGATGACATATCGATAGGCAAAAACTCGAAAATAGGCAAAAACTCTACCTACTCTATTCACATATTAATTTTGATTCTTATATTTTTAGGACAACTGTGATATCAGAAGTACAAGTTCTACCTCCAGGAGTGCCAGTTAAGCAGATGCATGTGGCGCTCACGACTGAAAAACTAATCGTTTCGTCTAACGACATTATCAAAGCAGTTTCCCTATCACACTGCCCCAGCGTTCTAACTTGCAGGTAATTGAACATTTATATTGTAATCATAACATTATCCTTTTCACATTAATAAAACACATTATAATAACAAGGAAATAATATGCAATAGGTTTTATCGCTTAGGAAAACTGTATTTAACAGAGTAAGACACCGAGTTATGATAAATACTAAGGGTATGCAAACATTTAGGAATTCAGACACATTGAATTATATAATGATATAAGATCATAATAACATTGATTAAAAGTTCAAAAACATATTATGCAACGAAATTTGTTAAAAAAAAGTAGCTTAAATCTATATCTAATATATATTTATTTAAAAAAACAAGATTCGAGCTTTAAATATTGTAGGATAACTTTGTCACATAATTTGAATATACATCGTTATCTCTAATAACCACCTGTGTGTGTGAGCGTGTGTGTGGTGCGTGCGTATATGTGTGGTGTGTGTCATCCAATTCAACTTTATTCAATGATCTCCAGGGACTGCGTCGCGTTACAAGACCCTCACTGCGCTTGGGATTCGAAACAGCAGCAATGTGCGTGGGTGGGCAACAGACAATTCCCGAACCCCGAAAGATTCCTACAGAACGTAGAGTTCGGAAAGACTGACATTTGCAACAAGCTACCAGCTTTGATGCCGGGCGAGAGACACAGTAACAGGAACCCGGCTACGAAGAAACCAATACTATCCGAGACTAATTTACGACAGCCGACGGACGACATTCCGAACGAGATATTGATTGAGGTCGTCGAAACTAACGTGCTTACTGAAGAGAAGAATCCTAGCAACAATAAACATGAGACTGGTATGTTCATTTCTGTATGTTGTCTATATTTTGTGTATTTTTAATGTATTTAGATATTGCTATTGGCATAAAATAGGGTGCGTACGTGCGTACAAGCCCAACGAAGAGTCTAACGAAATACCTGATGGTAAGTAGTCACCGCCGCCTATGAACATTTGCAGCACCAGAGGAGTCGCGAATTACGGCTACGGCTTGGGGAAAATGATGAGATGGTCTGAGAGTGGTCGCTAGCCATTCGTGTCGCACGATGGGACCTTACCACCAGCAACGTGTTCCGGTAGTGCGCCTGAAAACCAGATTTGTCGAGCCTGTGGGTTGCTGCTTCTTGTAAGCTCGATGTCAGAACGCGCGCACCTCGTTCCATTGAATGTGAACGGGCAAATTTTCATAGGCGACGGTGACTTATCATCAGGTAGCTCGCCTGCGTCTTCACTAGGTTTATGGATTACTAACAGAATAAATTTGAATTCTATGGGCGGTGACCACTACAGGTGATCTGCATGTTTGTTCGCTACTTCAAAATGTTAAAAAATATCTTATTTCCAGATCTATTGACCGTGGAAGCAGCCGACGGGAACATCTATAGCGCGCAAGCATTGCTAACAGCAGTCGTGGCTTCGTGTCTTGTAACCCTCATGGTCGGGTTCGTCATCGGATATCTATTCTCGAGGCGATTTCGACACCCTTTTTTTACAGATACCTCGCCCTTCAATGAACAGCACAACCACCTAAATAGGTACGTTACATTGTATAATTGTTTAGTACAGAGGTTTTTAAACCTTTTTTTCACGAAGCCCACTTTCAAATTTTTACTGCATTCGATCGACGTCCTGCTGGTATATTTGTACCATATTCCAAAAACTTGAATATTTTTTCTTAATTTTTTTGAGAAGTGTATTATCTGTCTACATTGATGAGTAAACCCAAGCAATGTTTGTTCTCTACTATCAAAACCAAATAAATTTTCGTGGACCCCCACTTACCACTTGTGAACCCCCAATTATTTTATGTTAATGTAGACCCCGGCGAGTATGCCGTGTACCCCTGGGGGTCCACCTGGACCACTTTGGGAATCACAGCTCTAGAGCCTAACATACTTGTAAATCGCGGATTGGTAGGCTTTTTTACTAATAAAATATTATACTTAGGGGTCTTCTTTTAAAATAAATAAAAAAAAATATAGCCGGCATTTCAACAAAACAAAATGGGGTGAGTACCAGTACGTTCCACAGGTATCCAGTAACCAGTTTAATTGGTCCACGTTTACGCGAGCTTATGAACTGGAACGAATGTAGGTGGCCGGGAGGTCGGGGTTATTGGCCGAGCTGTGCAGTATTGATTTTATATTCAGTTAACAGAGCTATCGCAAACTCACGAATGAATTAAATTTTATAGAAAACAATGTGTATGTACATGTGGATAGATCGTTGTTCTGTATTGACTAGTGCTCAGTAGATGTGAATTACGGTCTCTTGCTTTGTATGGTCTGGATTCAATATCCGGAATACACCGATACGATAAATCATGTTCGTATTAAGATTGACATTTCTTATCACTGGCTTCAATAAAATCATTGTATAATTAGGCACAGATAGAACAGTTCAGGACTAAACGTCCTGTGCTTCTCAAACGATTTTCTTTATTTTTATTTTGTTAGCTATTTTCTTTTGTTAGTAATATTAATTATTTTGCATCGTTTAACGAAAAACATCGGCCAAGTGCGGGTCGGACTCGCACACGAAGGGTTCCTTACCGCTATAAATTTTTTTAATACTTTTGAAAATACCTTAAAAACACATTTCTTGTATGGGAACCCAATATAATTTATAACTTTATTTTATAATTATTATTTGTTGTTACATGTTGTGATTTTTAATTCACAAACTTGAAAATTCCAATTATCTTCCTATTACCGTTAGTAAGCTAGGGCTCTGTGACACACAGACGGACTTACAGACAGTGGAGTAATTGGGCAGATAATAATACTGCAGATGGAAAACATGTTCAAATGTAATAATGTGTCACCGTCGAATTTCTAAGTAATTGACAATCACAAGTAACGTAAAATTCAGTGAGAAAACCTTATTATATGTGAGCGCTGAACGCCTGAAACCATGCCTCTTCTGCGCGGGCTCAGAGAGAGACGCAATATGTATATATTGCGTCTCTCTCTAAGTCCTAAACTAGGAAAGTCCTAAATATATATTTTATGGCTATAGGAAGGCTGCAATGTTACAGCTAAATTTTAAGTTTTGACACTACTATACCACTGAGTTTCTTCTATACTACTCAGTTCAGGCCGTAGTTAAAAAAAATGTAAAATAATAAATTCGGTTTTGCTATACAAATAAATGATTTTGACTTTGGCTATTTTTCGCCCGCGGATACGCTCGCGTAGACTATAAATTATCCCTCGTCGAACAAACATCCAAACAAACTTTTGAATTTCATATTAGGAAGAACAAAGATTTCAATCAAAGTAAGAAAGAAGTAAGATTAACAAATTACGAGACCACAGAGAAACTATTTTATTACGAAAATCGCTTACTGTCATGTCTGTTTGGATGTTGGATATACAAAACTTTTTCTATTCCATGATTTCATTCTATGATTTGTCATATTAGGATATGGAATAATCGCACCAAGAGGTCACAGCGGCATATTTTAACCTAAAGTCCGCGCAGACGAAAAAGCTAAAATAAATAAATTTATAACTGTCACATCCCTCGTTACGACTGCCAAGAAAATTACCCTATAAAGGATGATTCATGAAAATGACTCATATAAAATAAGTTTTTAGTTGATTCTATTTTCTTTAAATTATTAGCTTGTATGTCAAGAAATGTGTATTCTTGCATGTCATTTGTGATAGTTCAGTAGTTAAATGTGTGTCAGTAGTGATAGTTCAGTTAAAAATAACGATTTCTCACTAGAAACACACCTCTAATCGTTTGCAATCATGGTACCATCTTAGTAATCAAATGTAGCAACGCATCTATAATCGACTTCCGGTAGGACTCTTATTTTACAAGGAGTTGGTTACAGATGTGCATGGGCGGCGGTGACCACCTCCTTCCAAGTAACCTGGTAACACTTGAATATAATAAAAAATAATCTGAAATTCTCAAATCTCAAAATTAAAGACTCTCAATTTTAAAGCGCAAAATGCAAGTGGTCCGCGTGACATTCTTTGGTCGAATATCCATCCTTTCTTTCTCTGAAAAGAGACAAAAAGAGTCTTCAGTAATGGGTAAAAGGTGATAATTATGCCATGTATGTAACAACTTGACATTTCGGGTAAAAGTCTTATTTCAGATAATTAATAAGTCCCTTATAAAACAAAAAAACTAAAAACCAACTAGTTCTCGGTAGGTAGTAAGGCGCTTTCAAAAGAGTCTTATAGACCGCTAGACCTTTCAAAAGCGCAAGCTTGCAAAGGAAGCTTTTATGTCGAGATTACTGCCATTCCCAGGGGCTCAGTAGAATTGCCGTGCCTGTATTTACTTCGCCTGCCTTCCTTCCTTTTAAACTCCAAGTAAAGAACACAAAGATTTTCAGTCGAGTGAATGGAAAGAGACACCTTTGCGGAGAATGCCAGACAATTTATATTTACTGTTTTTATGCTAAAGACGTATAGGAATGCAGGTCATCTATGCAAAGTGGTCCAACCTCAAACAGGACTGAAGGTGCTGATGGTAAGCTCCCAGCGTGTGACCTAACTGGCTACCCACCCTCAGGCCGGAGTCTACCACCACTAGCGATTTGTCATGTTCCGGTAGTACGCCTGGGAGCCAGATTCCTCCCTTCCAATCCTGTATATCCCATCCCGTCCCTTTTGCTTTCAAAGCCAGCGAGCATTGACGAATCCTCTGCAGTTGCAAATATCCATAGGCGGCGGTAACCACTTTCCATCAGGTGGGTCTGCTTCTTCGTCAGAGTAAAACATTTAAAAAAACTTAGGTAGCCCGCCTGCCTCTTCGATAAGCTTATAGAAAAAAATATTTAATAGTTTATCGAAAACAAAGCCTGCAAAAACTTTGTTCATTTGTCTGTATGAGCCGTAACCAGTTATTTTATTTTTCACATTTTTTTTTATTTAATGCATTAGCAAATCTTGTTTTTACAATTTCTTACTTCCACATTGAAAACACAAAAAAATTTAAAATGATTGCCTAACTTCTGCCAAACGTTCCTGTGGCAGCATTTTGTTTGTTTCTAATTCCTGGACATATTATTTACACGACTAAATGTCATTTTTTTAGAATTTTTTTAAACATTACTATAAAAAATTCCATACGATTACTTGGATGACGACAATTAAAAAAGGAACTTTATAATTTTTTTATTGTCTATTCGCGCTCTAAACTCACGTTACGACACGACAAGGCATTATTAGGCATAACCTACCTATTACATATTGCTTACATAGCATTATTACAAACGACCAAACGTGTAAAAGTACACCAAGTACATAAAAGAAAATATTTAATGCACGCTATAAATCTATGATAACATATGTTAAAGAAATGATAAGATTGCTGTATTTAACAAAGTACTTATTTTTTTGTTCTCTATGTTAATTGACGATTGTACGAGAACCACTACCAAAGACCGACCTAGCAGATATATGTGTATAATCTATGCCAAAGATTATAAGCTTTATGATCTGTGACCATTACTGACTACATTTAAAAAAAAAGCCACACTACGATTAGCGACTTGGGGAGAATTAAAATCTTTAAATGATTTAAAACTCGTATTATTTAAAGTCGTCTGTTGATTTGATAATAACGTCTAGAGACAGTAATGTTAAGTGATTCCAGAAGCAGAAAGTAGATAAGTATACTTAACCCAGAATTGTTTTACAGTATTTTTTGAATTTATGGAGGAATTTTACTAAATAGGCCAAGATTTAGCATTATATTTAAAAATAATGGCAGATTAAACGCGCCTTTGGACAACTGACAAAAATGTAATAACGTTGTTGTATTGAATAAGGGACATGTTATCGAAGGCTATAGAATGAATATGAGAATAATATATGGGAGGTTTGTAAACTCCCTACACATTGGTTTGCTGATAAACAGCATCTCCGATAATCTACATTGAGGCAGAATGCTACCAGGCCAACCCCAGCAGCATTGCAGCCAAGTAAGATCTTATCTATGTAAACTTATTAAGAGAAACATATTTGTAAGCAAAACACTTTCAAAACTAGATATTTTGTAAATGTTGCAAGATTTGCACGTACATTCTTATAAATAAGCAAATACGTATCCATTTCACTTAGACAATAATGAGAACCGACCATTCAGCAAACTTCCAAAAAGCTCTTAACGATAGTTAATGTATAAATATGGTTACATATAGATAAAAATGTTAAGATACAAACTTATTAGGTACGAAATGTT
This sequence comes from Hyalothyrus neleus pemphigargyra, assembly GCA_018250315.1. Taxonomy (NCBI): domain Eukaryota; kingdom Metazoa; phylum Arthropoda; class Insecta; order Lepidoptera; family Hesperiidae; genus Hyalothyrus; species Hyalothyrus neleus. The sequence goes on along the minus strand of DWNK01000328.1, from coordinate 2,615 downwards.
ATTTGTTTATTAATTATATTAATAAATAACTTGGTCACATTAGAAACTATTTTTATCAAATTAAATTAAATTCTTACAAAGCCATTTAGAGCGATGACATTCATAAAGAAAGAGCCAATTGTTTCCAGAATTCATTATACATAATTGAATTTTTCGGGAAGTGAGACTTCAATTTATTTTCTACATATAAGAAAATAATTATTAATAAAGTACATATTCATGTAATAATATACACGCATTACGTTGGTTTTGCATATTCTAATCTGCTTATCTACATACCGACTCATAGTTTGGACACACCACAAAACTAACATGGACTTGTGTCGTTATTTCTTTTTGACGTCAAAAATATAGCATTTTAGTTTGCAAATTGTTACATTTGTTTCATTAAATCAATAAATGATTGCAAGCACTATTCTTCTCCTAAGAAAATATTGTAGTATGTAACAATCCTAAAATCTTATCAGCTAAAATGACACATCACAATTGTTATGCGTCTTCAAAACATATTTGCTTCTACTTCTATTAAAACGCCTCACGCGAATAAACTTAACAACGCCAATGAAATAACGGTTATGAATGACAAGGGCAGAGTTAGCGAACTAGAATTAGGACTTATCTTAGCAGCGATCTTATTTGTCACGTTCTTAAATTTATTAACAAACTTATCCAAGATATCCGATCGTGGTGTAACATCACAAGCGGTGTGACTTATAGCTCTAAGAACAGGGGCATAAAATACTCTAAAGTTGACTTCGTTGGGGTTTAACTTCGAGTACATCCAGATTGGCAGTCTATTGGATAAAATCCACAGATTATCATTAATATCAACTTTTATATCAGTAGGATAGATCATTTTATTATCATCCATGTATATCCTACCTTGGTTCTTCATATTGTACATCGTATTAGTAGTTCTCCAACACGCTACGGCATTTAAATTGACCAAGGAGTAGAATAGAACACCAGTTTTTGGATCGACAAATGACGCGCTGGATTGCGCGTTGGGTCCTCTGCTACCTAATAGTTTGAAAGCCTCAAAATTGCTTTCAGCAATGGATTGATTTCTAAGGTACTCTGTCGAAACGGAAAATTCGTTATAGCTGGCCATAGGATGGAAGTACAAAGTGCTGTAATTATCAGGGTTAGGTGCGGATAATCCTATACCAAAAACAGCGTCGGTCCAACTAAAGTTATGTCCTTTCACGCTGAAGTCGCAAGCTAAAGGATCAGGATGGAAGTAATGATGCGAGATCCTCCAGGATTCATTTTTCTCCCAGGAGTAAACAACGATACCTGCTTTACCAACATCTCCAGCATATGCAAAAGTCTTCTCACAGTCTGTGTCTTCAATAGCGATGTTCGCGAAGCCGGACTCTTGTTTCACTTGGTCGTCAGGAAAAACGTATTTCCTGAGTAAAATGTCGGTCTTTAGATCGTATACAATGATGCCTGGTGGGTATTTCGTGGTATTGTTCTCCAAATTCCCTATTTTGCCGTTGTCCAAAACCCATAACCGACCACATCGGTCAGCTCTAACTCGGAATGGAGAGACGATTTCAGGTTTGCCATCGACACCGTCAAAGGAATGCGCAGCCCAACTCGGATAAGGGATGAGTTTTGGTGATCTTGTGGAGTTATCTGAAAAGAAAGAAAACAAACATATTCAATTTCAATTTTAGATGACACAAATACTACGGAAACAAACAAACCACGAACGATGATAAAGATTTAATTATAATGAACATAAAGATTTAATCTCAAACACGACTGGGATCCTATCTGCGGATGAATGCAGATACTGGCTACTTCTGAATGATACATTAAATTACTGATAAAAAAATAAACAAACAAAGACAAGTAAGCTGAACATAATATATATTTTCTTTTCTTTGGTAAGCTATTGACGAGCTAAAGTGATATAAATAAAAATTTGCAACTAAACGTTAACTCAAAATCAAACTTAATATTGCAGGCGAAAAACATGTTCTCACATAAATTCCAACTGCAAAATGACAATATTATGATTGTGACATAAACCGCGTAAAAACGAATCCAATTCATGTTCTGCGTCATATCTGTTAGACGTACCTACATTCCCTAAAGATATTGCGAATTCATTATAATATTCGCAGCCAATTACTTCCAAGGCCGATAATTGACATTTACTAAACAGTCAAGTCAGAACAGACATTACAATTACTGCAGTAAATTGGTGAAATGTCGAAACGCGGCCTTTTTGTAAAAAGGGTAACGAAATCATTCATAAAACTAATGTAGAATTTGACATTATGCACCACATAGTTATTACTTCTGACTAAATTAAGACAGATTTACTCAATAAAACATTTTACTTGACTCATTTTGACTCCAGGACATTTCATCACACCGTGTCAAAAAATCGGAAATACGGATGAGCTCAAATCCCATGATGTTCGGCTATATATTAAGTTTAGTCAGTTTAGATTGATCAGATGAAAATTTTGGTAAATTCTCTTAAAAGATCCAAAACAGGATGGAAGAGTGCATAAAGGGACTTTGGTTCTCAGACGCAATACCGGAACACGACAAGTCGCTATTGACGGTAGATTCCGGCTTAGGTACTCGCTAGCCAG
>DWNK01000327.1:0-12318 GCA_018250315.1 Hyalothyrus neleus pemphigargyra | reverse complement strand
AATCCTTGTCATTCCGGGAGGAGACCCGAGCTCAGCAGTGGGACAGTAATGAGTTGATGATGATATGGATATAGAATTTAATTTTAATGATATCTTTATTTGTGGACCGAAGATGTTTTTTTAATGGTATATACCCGTAGTCATTGAAATTGAAATTGAATTATTATTTGAAGCAACAGAGAGATATCGCCAGTATCTGAGTTTGAGATTAGGATACAAATTTGCCTAAAAAACTTCAAAAATGAAGTTCTCATTTCGTCGAATCTCTCTTAAAAAAACGTTGCTTATACGGAAGATTGTCGAGGAAACCCGACATTTCCACACAAGAAAAAAATAATAGTCTTATCTTGTTCCCATTGTCTGCTAAAAGCCGCTTTCTTTCGTGACCGCCCTCAATTTTCAGTTATAAAAACACCAGTAACAGCCCCTATCTCGACAAAGACATTGTGGAAAAAGCCTTTTAGAGTTTGCAAAAAAAAATATCAAGCATTGCTCAAATTGCCGATTTTACGATACCTTTCCTGTTTTATTTTATACAGATGCCCAAGGTCGGCATAGTAAACTTAGGGAGGTAACATTTTAGTTAAAAAAAATTCAAAATCGGTTTACAATTGTCGGAGATATCTATAAAAATCTCGGAGATAACAATAAATATCGGCGGACATAATAAAAATTCATACAGCCGAACATAAAACCTTCTCCTTTTTGAAGTCGGTTAAAAACTACGCTAAAGCGATAATTTACTCTGTTCCGAGCTGGATTTTTTCAATAATATGTCTAGTCACTTAACTGCTGAGATGGAACCTTTTATGGCCGAATGCTGAGCTGGAACTCTAACTAAGTTGACTGAAAGACTATCAATCGATAACAACTAAGTCAGAATGCTTAACGTGCCCACGAAAACACGATAATTCAAATTCAATTCAAATCATATATTTGATAGAGTACATGTACATCAAGATTACAAACAAATAGGTCTATAATGGTCCAATAGACTATTTTACCACTAGCGGTAACTCTATCCCGTAGTAATCTAACTTTCGACCGCGCCCGAGTTTGATTCACTGTAGACCATATTGTCACAAGTCGCGGAACTACGCGTACATCAGCTTAGTTCTCAATCCAATACAGAGACCCAGCAGTGAAACTGTTGGATTAATAACGATAAGCCGCAGATCCGCGCACCTACTTACATATTCCACTACTACGAATTGATAGATTAACATATTACATAACAAAACACCCTTCTAACGCTCCAAATCCCTCACATGCATAATAGACGTATCGTTACAAATCAGCTCTAATCGACGCGCTCACTGACGACCCACAGGTTGTGCCTGTAAAACTAAAACTTACAACCTATGAATTAAACATGACGGTGCTGGCACAAGCGATAAGCGTGCAGCGGAAATGTTATAATACAATAGCTTATATGCTTATCATTTATAATAATAATATCTTGTTATTAATAGAAAGGCGACCAGATAGTGATTCATGTCCCAGTCGAGCACATCTTTATCGGAGAAGGAGAACATCTTGAGGAAACCTGCTAATATACCCACGAGTTCTAAAACAAAAAGTTCTCAGAGGTATATGAAGTCTACCAATACGCACTTGAGAGGAGACCCAAGCCCAGTAACAACAGTAACATCAGATTTTATTACTCACTGCTGAATATAGGATTTACCATTTTATAATATAACAACGTCGGACCTGACTGGCTAACGACCACCCTCGTGTTGTCATCGCGTTGCGGTAGTGAATTTTACAGCCAGATTCCCTCTTCTTACATTTTCCACCCTTTTGCAGTACCTCTGTCGGCGTATTTTTGGGGTCTGTAGGCTTTCAGAGCGTACCATGTCCCAAAGGACATAAACGTTAGGCTTATACAATAATAAAAATTTAAGGCCTACATACTTATATCAAAAATCTCCAACCCATGGATTTATCTGCCCTTTGAATCCATTGGTATTGCACTAGCTGCTGGTTAGTCCGACGCTAGACACTTGCACCAAATTGCATGCTGTAAGAACTAATTTGCATTTTATTACAGCTTAATACGCTATACCCTTGTCTGAAGGGCTTAGTTCGAAACGGCGTTTTTACGTATGCGATGTGTAGAGCAAATCATCTTACGTATTTTTAAAATAGGGTTGTCAGTAAGATACATTAAATATATGGACTAATATTTTCTATGTTCCACTGTTAAGGTCGGGTAACTCGTCGATGTCGATATATCTAGGGATTTTTTTTTTTATTAAAGCCTCCGAAAATATTTGCCGATATACATATCGATAGAAACCGTCGTTGATATCTGAAACTGCTCTCAATATTATTAAAATGCGCATGAAATTTTATCATTATCGATCAACTATAAGTTTAGATACTCCGTCTGTCTGTCAGTCAATCAATATTAAAATTCTATTACATGTATTCAGCAGATTAATAAGATGACCTTGCTTAACAATAAGGCAGTAATAAATAAATAGTATTCCATACATTTTTAAAATGTTAATCGTTCATTGTCATAATTTGCACAAACCCAGCTAACAATTTTAGCTCTATCAAGCTAACAATTATACGAACCATTCAGAAGTTCTTAACGATAATATCCTAGAATTAGTCGCTAAATTATCGTCATTCAAACTTGGCGAGCTCCACGTGTAGCGGTTAGACCGCCGCTAAACACTTACACCAAAACGCAAGGTATAAGGTCTAATTTGCATTTTATTAAGGCTTAATATCCGACGCTCTTGTTTGAAGAGCTTAGTTCGAAACAGCATTTTCACGTATGCGATGTGTAAAGCATAACATCTTGCATGTTTTCAAAATAGGGGTAGCGCTATTATTATTTAGTTGGCTGCAACTAGGGTTGCCAGAGTTAGCTTTCATAGTCGTATCCGGTGAAATATTTACAGTCCGTATGTCTGGTCACATTTTTCTTGGTTCTATTCCATTCATTCTTCACCTTTTAGAAGTATTTTGATTTTTTTATATTCCACGATTGGGTACGGCTATTTTCCTACAACTGGATAAAAACCTGCAGTTTTCGCCACGCTGCTCCAGAGCTGATCTATGAAGATAAGGCAGGTAACCTGATGGTAAGTAGTCACCAATGAATTGCTTGTTGGATTCGAAATCACGTTTGAGTTAAGTTAAAGCCATATATATTATTGATATCCAAGATTTGCTAATATAAATTATTATAAGCAGCTTAATTTAGAAGAGGCCTATGTGTACTAGTGGAACTATAAAGGCTGATGATTAAATAAATGGATGTATAGTTGCTTCAAGGCCAGTAGGGCTATTATATAATGTCCATAAAATAGTTTATATATGTACCAAAAATTATTTTCTTACATAAAAAAAATATTGATACAAGTATTTGCAATTAAGTTGAGATTTGACCAAATTATCCATAAATAAACACAAAACTATTTTTTGACAGATTTAATATACAAAACTCATTGAAACCGTTTTAATTGATGTTACATACCTATTGATCACTTTAAGTCCATAAATAATCGTAAAGGTAATATTTGGCAGATTTCATATATTTACAAAACGTGTTGAAACTATTTTAATTGATATTACATACCTATTGATCACTTTAAAAAATACTAATTGGTTGCTGACCAAACTGACGGACGATTTTAACCTTCCACAAACAAGAGTAACATAACCTAGGCCGACACCGATATTCTCTCTAAAGCACAGTTATGTAGGCACATCCGATTCATCCACACACGTCGCCACTTAGTAACTGTCAGCGCTGTGGCTCATTTTACGAGTCTGCAGTGACGGCGTTTTGTTATCTGACGATAAAATTGGCGAGGTTTGATGGCTTATTGTGGAGTAAACTTTACTATTGCCGATCATAACTTTAAGATTTTCACCAGCTATACTGCTTGTGACATTAACCCAATAACGGTATTACGTTTTTATTTACGATACATTAACGGTATTTTGTGATGATCGACTTTTTAATTATAGTTTACTTAAACGTGGTTTCAGGCTAGTTTGTTTTCAATGTTAGTCACGTATCATCGTGTATTTCAAGTGTCACCGTGTCTATTTAACGTTCATAGTTCACGTGTCGTCGTATCTTTTTAATGATAATTTTTCGGGTCATCTTCCACTTTCCGTGTAATCTTTATATATATCACTAGTTTGTCACGTGCGTGTATATAAACGCTAGATTGCCAAGCGTTATAGAGTATTTTTAATACTAGTTTGTCTCGCTTCTTAGTGTATTTTGAACGCTAGATCTTTCATAATAAAAAATCTATAATTTCAATTTTTAAATTTCGTGAATATGATTAATAAAGAATAATGTTTCGGTGGTTTGTATACGATTTTAGAAAATTCATCACCTAAGCAGGTCTAGTAGCGATCGATCATCTACTTACTTAGAGTGCCGAGATAAAAGCCAAGGAATGTGGTAAAGTTATGTACATATCACTACGCCTACGTAACATGTCCTTAACGGTTTCGAGCTTTTCATTATTAATTCAATTCCCAGCGAACCGCATCTTGTTCGTACGTCATAAAGAGCGCCAATAAGTTTTTTCCGGCTCCAAAAATCGGATCGACCTCTGGGAAGTTCTATTAGAATATTTTCTTAGAGAAAAATTCGTATTATTCCAATAAAGCTCTACATCGCATCGTAAAGCGAAAGCGATGGCGAAGCGGATATAGATCTGTGAATAACTTACTTAAAAACGAAAATATAATATTTTATCAATAGCGTGTATATACTCGTATAAATATTTTATTTACCAAAAACTAAATTAATCATAAAACCAGTTCTGTCCGATTAATGGGCTTTCACTCGTAATTCGAAATTGAAATAATGTGAGATTTATCGTATTATACGAAAAATCTTACATTATTTCAAATTCGACCTTAATGTAAATCTCTCAATTTTGTACAAAGTAACATTAGCAGTTGTAATGTATGGACCTATTTTACAAGCTGGGAAGGTACAGTCTCCCCCTTCCAAGTAAGGCAAGTAGGGAATTGACAGGAAGGGAATGTAGTATATTATTACTTGCATTTTAGTATATTGATTGTAATATAATTTTACCAAAAATCAAAAGCGAGCCATTTGGTATCTAAGGTGCTTGCATAAATCTCTATCTTTCCCTAAGATAAACGAAAAAACAGGCAGGATACCTAATGGTAAGTAAGTAGTCCCCGCCGCATATGAACATTTGCAACACTAGAGGATTCGCCAATGCTCGCCGGCTTTGAAGGGAAAAGGGACGTGATGGGATGTTAAGGATGGGAAGAAAGACTCTAGCTCTCAGGCGTACTACCGGAACACGACAAGCCGCTATTGACGGTAGACTCTGACCTGAGGGAGGTCGCTATTCAGTCAGCTCACACGATGGGATTGTAAGCTACAAATGATGGTAGAAATGCAGGGAAGTACCTTCATCGATAAAAAATTACATGTTCTACGACCTATAAAACTATCAGCAAACATAGACGTACAATTTTTTTATAAAACTGAAGTAGTAAACGAGCATTCAGCTTTCCTTATGGTCACTGCTAGCTACGGGCAAGACATATTATTACTCCATATTTTTGAATATTTTTATTCATTATATGATGTACATGTACACATACATATTGAATGTTTATCAATTAATACAGTACAATTGTTGTTTGTTTTCCTTTGGCTTTAGGTTCCCTCAAAATCGAGTATGGTTCACTGGAAGAAAACAAATTCGGCGGAAAAAAAAACTCGGCGCTCTTTTCTATAATTAAAAGAATAATTCACATCCTTGAACTTGCTGCATAATCGGTGTAAACATTGACGTTATACAGCAGAACAGTACCCTTAGTACAAGTTTTGCTCGTTTTCGACTACCCGATCATCGAAAACTTCCGATTCCGAATCTTTCATTGGATGATAGCGTCACGGTCATCGACTCGATGGCTCTCTCAGCCAATAAAATGGGCGGATACGGGAGTCGCTACGAAATAGTGTATCGAGCATTTTTTGATTACAACTCATACTATGGGTCGGGTGTGGTAGCACAAATTATTCCTTTAATAATTCAAAAACAAATAAAATATATGAATAAATCTTTTCTACCATAATTAAAAGACAAGCAAAACAATATTGTTTGTTTATGGGTCCAATAGGGCGTGGGTTCCGCAGTAAACATGTGATGCTGATCCCCAATTAGCCGGCCGGTTTAATGACCCCCCTTGGACCTCTGACATTATGTGATTACACAACAAACGCCGTGGCTAATAATGACACTTGGACTTACAAACGATATGAACGTAATTGATACAGATACTATAAAGAAGATAAATAGATAAAGATAATATATTGCCTTATATTTTCTAGTGTCGCTTCGCATGAGTTAAAAATCGGCCAAGTCCTATCGGCCCTATGCACTGTAAGTAAGTAGGCCATGGGCATGTAGGATTCTGTAGCTGCCCATCATATTTATGCAGGCTTAAAATGTTTTTTTTTGTTGACACAATACAACTTCATCTATATAATTAATTTTCAATTGTATGAAAAAATATTATTAGTAACAGAATTAAAAAAAGAGGTTATCAATTCATGTGAATTTTCACATCTGCTATAGTAAGTTTTCTAAACTTTAATTTTAAAACTCTTGAGCCATTTTCACTATTATAGGTATACCTACGCCCCATAAAGGTTTTAAATTCATTCGAAGTTTTCATTCTCACTTTTAGCCAATAAAAGAATTTCAAAGTCAGGAAATGAATGTCTTTTTAATACTGTTAATACCTATAGTATTAATACCTATATTTTTCTATTCTTGAGAAGTACCTAACAACGTAAAGCTGTGATGCCACAGCCGCTATAAATATAACTACATAACTTGTAATTTCTGCAACACAAACACCTGAACCTCGATTAATATTAGCAAGGTCTACAAGAAATGGTAATTTTTTTATAATTAACTAAATATTTTTACAGTTTTGTAATCTTAAGAAAGATACATACACCACACATCCATTTTTTGTACAACGTGCCTAATCAAACTAATGTTTTTATCATTATAATATAATATAGATATATAAATTGTAAATATTAACCTGACAAATAATCTTTATCCTGACTATTCCTTATTCTATCTTTAATCTAACTTATTTCCAGTTATGAATACATAGGTAAAACAAACATATAGTAATGCCAACTGAACTAACGCAGATAGCCGAACGTCCCCACGGCCGCCTAACCCTTGAAATTATTAATTAGTGGAGGGCGGTGCGGTCGCGCCACGAATGAAGTGGACACATTTTTTTAATTACCATCGACCCCGGACCCCTCGCCCCGCCACCCCGCCCCCGACCCCCATATGACAGCAGTCCGGACGGCATATGTCGGCGGGATTAAAATTGAAGTTTTACCGAATGCAGTTTTTGAGCCGGATGGCGCTATTCAATATGTGAGCCCAATTTTATCTGCAGCCATTCCCAGAAAAAGTCCTGGTTCATTGCTGCATGTGAGCTTTTTATTTGCGGTTGTAACTTTTCTGCGATGGGCTTTCGCTTATACCGTTTTAATTTGTTTCAGTAGTAATTTGTTGGGTTCTGTGTAAATTATATGTTAATATTTTTATTATTTGTTGTGTTTAGGTTCGAAAGATAAAGTAAGGCAGCATTTTCGACTAGTGACAGTCATCAGCAATGTGATCGACTTCGTTTGATTGTTCGATCGTTGAAAGGTCTGTTAAAATAAATCTCTAAATAAGAGAACATAGCACCTAATAATAGATCGGCTAGTGATTTGATAAATTTTATTTGATTTGCTTCTACAGTTACATTAAATCTAATTGTATTAAAATTCTAATCTGCAAAATTTAATGTCACAAAAATTCTATTCCGAGTGGACGCATTAAAAATCTCAGCTACAATCTTCCGGCAATTACCGCACGATGGCGCTGTAGTCGCAATTATACTTTGGCCGACATAAAAGCCGGAGTACAATCTCGCCAAGCCTAATGAAATTAAATTAAGAATAACATAATACCGTCGAGGGCCGCACCGCACATTTTCACCCCCGCGCCCGCCCCACCGCAACCCTACGACTCCATCTTTGTTTTTCGAAATGAGGTGACGGTTATTATATTGTTGGTGCGATGTGGCGTAACGACGTCCTCGTTGTATGAGTATCATTGAGTTCTCGCTTTATGGCTCTTATATTTTAGTGCATTTACTATATTTTTATTACCGCTGAAAATTATTATATCATCTCATACGTTGAGTTTTTTGTTTTATACTACGCAATTGCATGCATCATATACCTATTCTATGCAGCCATATCAGAGGCAATACAGCTGAATTGCATTGGTTTTGGATAATTCGTATCGACTCTCCGATCATCTTCAAACAGCAGTCTTGTCTCTTGTCATATTATATGACTTTAGCAAATCTTTATGGGTAACAGTGAAAAGTTACTATCAGGCAAACACTATAACCAGTACCTGTATCGTTAGAACGCCACTTTATATTACAGTATTACATTACAGCCGTAAAAAACTACATTTCAATAGCTTCTGGCACTTTCTCGTTAAGAAAGACAGAAGAGAGTATGCTAGCAGAGTATTATGGCTAGCATATAATAATACGCGATACACTTGGCTAACGACACATTCATTACACCCACGAAACTTCGGCGCCGCACAAAAAGGACCAACACACATATTAAAGTGTTACGAGCGTCCGAGCAGCAAAAACTGCCCTCATGTACATACATTGTATACATGTTCATGGGATCATGGGTATCCTTGAGGCTTGTGTAGAATGTCATTATCAATCCTTTACCGCCTCACTGCTGGGCTCGTATTTCCCTTCAATGAACCATTAAGTGAGGGGGGTCGTTAGTCAGTTAGGACACACAATGGGACCTTACCACCAGCTAACTTCACTCGTAGTTATTTGGGAACATTCAGATAGATCAGATAAAAAGGTTTTGTTACGTTTTCGTTCACCGTTTAAGCAAGGGGTAATATTAGTTTCTAATATGCACATGATTTACAATAGAAAAACAGAATAATATGCGTAATCCGGGCCCACGTAGCGGGAGCTCCTATTTCTAACAACTTTGCAGTGTTCAATGTGTATCACATACGATCGAGTCCGTGGATATCGTAGGTAACAGACGGAGTGTATGACAGGTACATACATGAACTTTAAATTATTTATTTTTTTTTATTAAAACCATAAAACCCTAAAAAGAAAACCAAAGTGATTCTCTATACAAATTAAGACAATTTACGGCCTATAGATTATCACTAAGCATCAGTATTCATGGCACATGTCCGTGAGAGCGGCAATAGTCATAGAACACGCAATATTAGCGCGCTACAGCAATAAAGAGATATGCTATCGAGTGCGCGACACCGGCAACACCTGCTACTTAGATAACGGGTTAGGGTGCTTACACATTGTATAGGGTGTACACTTTTACTGGTTTGTTTAAAACAATGGTTCAACAAAACAAGTACAGCCTGCGTGGCATATTTGATTCCCGAACAAATAAAACTAAAAATGAGTTTATATATATTTATTAGTCCGGATGTTCATGTAAGTACACGATGTCTTTATGTGAATCTAGGATAGTAAAATACTAATACTAAACGTGGCATCAAAGAGTGGAACTATTTATCCGTACATAAGACAATTGAACAATAAGGCTGTTGAATAATAAGACAATCATATGACAATTGAATTAGAAACTAATATTTGATCAACCAATTGTAAATTGTTGTGGAATTTTTATGTGGAAGTTTATTTGCATATTTAATTTTGTATAATACAAAATGGTTAACGTGTATACCTACGTTAATAAATTTATTAGCTAGTGCTAGGAAGTTGTTTACTTACTACAATGACTTATATTATTTATCTGTGTAAAATTTTACAACATTATTGAGCAGTAAGGAAATTATATATTAATTACGGATGGTCGTTAGCAGCTACAAAGTCGTCAGGAGCCCTGTAGCACAGTGTGGACGGCGCTTAACAGCCGCGACAGATGCTCTGATGAAGATATTGTAGCTACGCGTCGTGATTAAACGCCCTGCGACATATAAATCATATGCGAACACTCGTTCCGTGTGCCGTCGCTTTATATTTAGAACAGTGAATGTTAGGATAGATATTAAGTTAGGTTTGAATTTGTACCCTCAAAAGCTCAAAACACACGCTTTAATTGCACATTGCTGTGAACTGAAAAGAAAAAAAAGGATAAATTTTAGTCATTAGGAATAGAAACTACTCAAAGCAATATAATTGATTAAATGGATAATTAAAATGATTGACAAGAAAATCAAATTTAATATAGGACCTACAATAGGACCTTCAATAGATAGTACCTATCACTCACTATTGAACTGAATTTCTAAGCCTGTTAGATTAAATTGTGATATTACTTATATTAATTTTTTGTAACTTAATTTTATGATTGTTAATGATTATCTTATAATGATCTAAAAACAATTACAAGTAGAACTGGAAGGTATAAAGTCGATTGCCAGAGAAAACGACCGTTTCCAGCCAGATGTTCTCTTCTGACCCTTCCTTCTTCCTTCGTTGCTCCCTGTAAGCTCGGTGACACGAAGGTAGACATCGTAAATCTCATAAGTATGTGAAGCATTGGCGATTCTGCTGATATTAGAAATGACCATAGGCGGCGGTAGCTTATCATCAGGTTAACACAAGAGCACTACAAAATCTGCTCTCCGTCGCACGTAAATATATAGCCCTCACCCGGAGGGTTGCGGTCGCACAGCCTGCGGGAAGGTTCCAGCGAAGAAATAAAGTTACATCCTAACAAACAGTATAATTTTCCTTCAACATTGGATTAAATATTGCGCGTATCTTAAAATACTAAGACTAAGGCTGAGTTCATGCTAAGGATAGTAGTAAAAGTGGTAGAATGTTTTGTAGCCTGCTTACAGCGGTACCACGGCCACACTAGTTCTGGCTTATCATTAGTGACCGACCGAAGTTACGGTTTCGGCCAAAAATCCAGTTTCGATCCGTCACTACTTATCCGTCACTACTTATCCGTCACTACTTATCCGTCACTAATTACCTGTTGTATCGTATTTTTTTATTAGATATCCAGTGTAGGAATCTTGAGCATAATATATTTTACTATATGTTTAGTATGTTAATAATTAGAATAGTTCTAATCTAATAGAATAGTTCTGTTAATATTTGCTGGTGGTCTGCTCCCATCGTGTGAGCTGACTGGCTAGAGACCACTGTCAGGCCGGAGTCTACCGTCAATAGCGACTTGTCGTGTTTCGGTAGTGCGGTAGTCCCATCCTATCCTTTCCATCCCATGACATCCCTTTTCCTTTTAAAGCCGGCGAGCATTGGCGACTCCTCTGGTGTTACAAATGTTCATAGGCGGCGCTGACTAGTTACCATCAGGTATCTCGCCTGCCTCTTCGTTTGGCTGAATCATAAAAAAAACAGTTAGACCACTACACGCGTACTTGGTACCTAAATGCAGAAACGCCGGAAAAAATATGAAACCACTTTTGACAGAAATCAAGTTTTCATATAATTGCTATTATTGTTATTAGCTTAATTGTGATCCATCCAAAGCATGAGCTGTCATATAATTGCGTGAATTTTTTTTTATCGTTGGAGTTTGTATCTACATACAATATTATTATTAACGTGTACGGACGAGTGATGAGTATATGTCTTAGAATAACACAACTAAAATTAAAGTTGACATAATAATCCGAATAGATTGTCGTGCGTATCGCCGTATGAAAATTCCATGTGGTAGGTACGAGCGTAAGGTACAACCAAGTTTTCTGGAGAGCATATCTTCTGGCAGTTTTAATTGCCCTGCCGTTACTTGAGTGTACTTTTGGGGAACTGGGGCACCGCTGTCACATTTATTTGAAAGTTCTGAGTGGATGCAGGCGGGGGCTCTGTCATGTGGTGTTGCGTAATTTAGTTTATTTGTAAAATAAGTTCTGTTAACAACTCTCATGCGACATGGTTATGGTATGCTCGAGTTTAATCACGAAGTTTAACTCCATAGTTTTCTGTTTCTTGCTTGAAAGTTAAACGGATGTTGACATTATTTTGTTAATTTTCATGGTGTTATATACGCTTTGTCTGTTATTATTACTTTTGTGCCACTGGGATAAACCGTTTTATGCCTTTTGTTGGACTTGGGTCACTCCTTTCGACCAGGGAATACTAGGAGTACTTTGCAATGCTAGTTTTGCAAGAGTTTGCCTCCTATTACCGTACGGCAAGACATGCAACTATCTGTCTCCTATAGCTCTT
>DWNK01000326.1:0-12337 GCA_018250315.1 Hyalothyrus neleus pemphigargyra | reverse complement strand
TGACTTACTAGCAAGTTTACTAGCGCTTGGTCTACATTAAATTAGCTGGTATTCCAGAGTCTATCAATTCAGAACGAGCGACTTGTAGTATTTTGATAGAGCGGGAGAGGGAATCTAGCAGTGAGAATGATTCCCTTTTTCCATCCTTCCCTTGTATCTCTGTGGGGGCATACTCGGAACCTTTGCATATGCAACGTAAATTCCATCTTTCTCTTCAAAGTCGATTCAGCATTGGTGAGTCCTCTTGTGTTGCAAATATTCATTGATGACTACTTACCACCAGGTAGCCCGCCTGTCTCTAGGCCTACGCATAAAAAACATAGGTCATGGTTTAATTGGGTGTAAGTTTTCATTCATATATCAGTTGTTATTGCGCGAGTGACAATCACACAATTTTAGGTTTGTAATGTTAGTGTGGTGAACTATCGAATCCCAATTCATATTATATTTAGGTGATTTATTTCGCAATTTTCTTTATAATATAAAATTACAAGAGAAGAAAAAATATATTTTCCTTTTTCCGTTCGATTTTTATAATCTTATTCGAGGCTATTTCGATATTCACTGGGCAAGATAATGTTGGGCCTTTTGAGACGCCAATCTCTTTAAATCCCGATAAATGTTTTATTGGGCTATTAAGTTTATTTCTTTGCCTGTTGCGTTAATGGACATCCAAAAATATAATGTTGAGTGTGACCAAAGGCGTTACATCAGTGATTTAACAAAATGTTAGAGTGCAATCCATTTTCAAATTTTTTACTAAAAATGTTTGACGTCGTCGTTCAGGTCATGAATTTAAAGTCATAAACTAAGAACTCTATATATGTATATCCCATAAAACAAAGATAAACCGGACAAGTGCTAGTCGGACTCTCACACCGAGGGTTCCGTACCACCGAACAATACAAAAATAAGAACTATACCTATATTGTATGCTCACACATTTTTCACCTTCAAATTTTAACATTATTTTCATTTTATATTTTTATTATTATTTGTTATTATAGCGGCCACGGAAATACGCAAAGTGTAAAAATTTTAAGGTTCTACCTATTACGGTTCGTAAGATAGAAGCCTGATACAGACGGACGGACGGACAGACAGCGGAGTCTCACGAATAGAGTTTCGTTGACACCCTTTGGGTACGAAACCCTAGTAAAGTGATTATCGCGACTTTACCGTTTGTATTTTTTGTATAAGCCAAACGCAAAACTTGTACTAAGGGTACAGGATGACACAATGACTTTGAGACGGTTTGAGCGAGAATTTTACTTGTTCTATATCGAGTGATCTTTATCCAAGTTATCACATCCGAGATTCCGAGTTCAAATCTGAAAAGGTAGAAATCAAAAAAGTACATAATGAATTTAGATAACTTTTGTAGGTCTGTACGCTTGTGTGGAGTAAATTTTGGCTTATAATTATTTTGGCTCCAGCCCCTTTTATCACTGTTGAGCTCGGGTCTTTTCCTACATTTGGGAAAATCCTGGAGTATATAATCCACCCGAGTAGCATCTCACCTGCAGTACAGATTGCTGAAGCTGCTGGTTAGTTGCCAACCCTTCCGCCGGATGCTTCAAAGTGCCCAAAAAACCATCGACAAGGTTTGACACGATTGATCAGTAACAAACTGGGGCAACAGATTAGCGTAATAGCCGATTTTTATTGTTCCGTACACAAAGTGCCAACGGAACCCTATTACTGAAACCTCTATTTTACGAATCATAATAGGTAAGCATCTGAAATTTAACATTTTGCATATTTTATGGCTCAAAATTCAATTTCATCGACTCTTTCCTAGCCGATCTTCTTCAAACGGCGAAACAGATCTTTAATCGTAGCTAAGAACACTCTCGATCAAATTACGTTTCAAACAAAATTACTAAATTGAAATTGGTTCATCTCTTTAGGAGCTGAGATCACAGACATATACACACATGCACAGATACACACGTCGAACATAAAACGGGGTGTTTTATGTTTTTTATGTTTTTTAACCGACTTCCAAACGTAAGAGGTTCTCAATTCGGTGTGAATTTTCTTTTCTTCTTCTTGTCGGGGACTAAAAAGGGATATAAAGATTTGAATATAATAAATTCTAGCCATAAAACTACACCCATCTGTAATTATACCTTTCCGCATTTCATTATCCGCAAGTTAAATGTTCTGACCTTGCTAGTGCCGTCTCTACTGATGGTAATGAGAATTGAATTAACGAATAATTATGCAAAAAACTACTACATTGCGATATTCCCACGATAAATATGGTCACCGTAATATAACCGTAGCGGGACGTTTTACCGTATTATTCTCATAGATGTCACTGTTAGTATTTGCAGTATAATTAGTAATTGGAAAGTTAAATAGAAAAGTTCCATGGAATAACGAAACGTCAGATAGAATATCGATTTTTAATATATATTAACTATTGTATATCGATTCAAACGAAGGCACCAAACTTAGAGGCACCGTATGAATATTTTCAACACCAGAGGAGTGGCTAATGTTATGCCGGCTTTAAAGGGAAAAAGGATGGAATGGCATTATATTAACACGGCAAGTCGCTATTGACGGTAGGCTCCGGCCTGACGGTGGTCGCTAGCCAGTCAGGCTAACGATGTGACCTTACCAACAGCTTCTGCCCGTTTGAATTGAAATCCAAAACTAAAGCATTTGATTTATTTACGTACATTTCTTTGCAAATTAAAGTAGCAAACGTGCATTCAGTACATGGATTTTTTCTTCATTGTTTTTTTATGTAGTAGCCAAACGAAGAGGCAGGCGAGATACCCGATGGTAAGTAGCCACCGCCGCCTATGTACATTTGCAACACCAGAAGAGTCGCCAATGCTCGCCGGCTTTGAAGGGGAAAGGGACAAGCTGAGATATAAAGGATGGAAATATAAACGGATGGGAAGAGAGACTCTGGCTCTCAGGCGCACTACCGGAATACGATAAGTCGCAATTGACGGTAGACTCCGGTCTGAGGGTGGTCGCTAGCCAGTCAACTCACACGATGACCACCAGCGATATGTTAACAGCGATGTTAACAGCTGATCATTCCTACTTTGTCACTTCTATTGATGCAGCTCTACAATAGATCAAGAGCTCTCTTAGTAGTATAGATATCTTCATAATAGGGTTCAGGATCGCATTCGCTTATTTATTTTTTATTTATTTGGGAAACTAACAATATTAAGACATAGGTACATAGAATAATAAGACAAGGTACATTTAGATCAGAACAGTTTCCACTGTGCGTAAAGTAAAATGAACAAAGATATATTATATAGAACAATTAAAATAACAAAATTAATGTTGTTATGGGTTAGTGTGAGGGTTAAGTAACAGTATACATCATGTAACAGTAAATTTTGACTGAGGAAATGAAGAGTTGAAAAGTCTCGTTAAAATTTTCGAGAAGAATGTAAAATTATCACTTGATTTGATGGTAAATACATAAATCTATAATAGATATGTGCTTGAAAATTATTCATCTTTCAAATAATGTGCGACATAATAAGCATTACTTTAGTAATAAACTAAAGCTAAAAAAATATATTAAACTTATTTTGTTCGGCGTGGAAAACTTCTACCTTCTTGCTGAGAGACCCGAACCCAATGGATACCCCTCTGATATTGCAAAGGTTCACAGGCGGAAGTCGCTAATACCCATCAGATGACCGCCTGCCTCTTCGCTAGTCGGATTAAATAAAATCCTCATTTTCCTTCAATATAAAAAATAATAAAAACCACGGGTTGCATGCTCGTTTTCTTTATAAAAAATACGTTAATTTTTATGATAGCTTTTATAATATGCATGGGTATAAGAGTTGCCCATTGCAATTACCGTACATACTAATGAACTCTCGCGTGATGCAGCTAACATTTTTTCACGGAATGACATAAATAAATAACTAGGAGCTAGAATTACCTAGAAATGATTGATAAATATGTGACGTGATTTAATCTACTTTGTATACCGGACATATTATGTGTCGACTTTTTTGTATCAAATTATTTTTTTTATTATGAGATAATTTTATTTAATTTTTTTCCATATCATTACGGTTTCATCAGAAATAGGAAGAAAATTTACTTATTTTGTAATTTGATAATTACAAATACAAAGAAGTAAAATTTGATCCGTATTTCACAGTTTATATATATATTTATATATTTTTTAATCATTTTGAATAACTTTGAATTATTTTTTTAATCTTTTTATTTAATTACATCGACTTACGAAATTGCTATTGCTATCGGTTATGATCAAAATAATATTATAGTATTATTTCATTTAAAAAAAATTATAATAATTCCGCAGCTTGCACTCTCAGTAATAAGGATACCAATGTTATCTGTTCCTCAATTCTCATGCAATGTATGTGTTTTTACAATAAAAAAAATATATTGTGTAGATGCTAGTGGTATATTATACCAACTTTACATCTCAACTCGGTCGAACCAAGTATAAAAATAATAATATGATACCATAGACTGTTACCGTGAATTACTTACAAAGAAATATTAATATTCGAGTCAGCGTCCTCAGCGACTTACCTGAAACAATTATAAAGAAATCGTTAATTACTATAATTATGACATTTTGACACTTCAAGCCAACACCAGAGTCGTGAGTTAATTGACAGTTGACAGTTGCAAAGGCGTCATTGCCGCACCTATTAATTAAAAAATAATTTAGAGGTGTTTATAGCGTAGTGGCGCGTTCATATCGATATTGTAGGTTCAAAGCATTAAAGAAAGTAGCCTCTTCAAGTTTTGCCTGCGAACACCACCGTCACACCAGTTTTCATTTACAGAATTAGTATTGGTTATTAGCTTTGGTTTAAGTTTAAGCTTGTTTTCAGTGAAGCGAGTGAAATAACATATTGCTATACACTTTTATTATACTTTATTGCATAGCACAATTGATTTTCATACATTGATATACAATTGCACTAATGTATCTACATAATACTATTACACTGTGGCAGCAAAAAGTGATCTTATCGCTAAATAGCGATTTGTTCCAGCCATCCTTTGGGTAGAAAACAGGAAAAATTAAGAAGAATGTGTAAGGATACGGTAGTTTTTATTGTTAACTGATAAATTAATAATTCGGTATACACCTGCATTCCACATACACCTGCTTTATATATTTACAAAGAGCCATATGCCTCCAGAAGTGCATGAAAAGCAAAATAAAAAATTGAAAACGCATTAAGTACAATCCTATTCTGTGGAGCGACTTCAACGCTATCGCCGACAACGGATGCAACTTCCCTGCTACAACCACGTAATGTTGGAGGAAATGGCGTTAACGTGGGAACATTTTAAAACGTTTACCAGCCGCAGTGATGATTATTGAACGAAAATATTAAATTAGGATTTCAAATAGGTCACATCAATTCGCTACTACTATGTCTATATCTCCAACACGTGCAGGATATCTCCGATCGTCAAAGATCGTTTTTCAAACAATATCCTTAGTGCAACTATTGCTCTTTTTCAATTACTCGATCCTAGAAAACGAGAACTTTCCATTCCTATCATTTGATTTTATAAGCCTCTTCTTCTATGTCTATGGTGGAATCTATGTCTATGGGTGGCAGTAACCACTTATTGTAATGTGGTTTGCTACTTCAATATCTTCACAGCGTCTCTTCGAGACTCTACCTCTTTGTAATATCATAGCTCTCTTGTAGACAACAAAAATCTATTGCTATAAATCAGGATGTCTAAGAAATTCCACTAAGAATTCCAGGCAAGCCTTTTAGATATTCTGAAGAAATTCGCGTCAAAAATAATGACAATTCTGAAGTAATTGTATCCAAATCATTATATTATTATTGAAAGTTTTAAAGGAGTTTATAGAAGGGTTATATATTTACGGTACGATATTATAGTGTAATGATAGAGAGATATTTGCGGTTACTGTATCTGAATTTTATGAAATATCCTTAGTATAAGGTGCAACGGTGCAACCATATCATGCTCGATAAACGATCTCGTACCGACCTTATTCTGATTATGATTGGTTGAGAGAGCTATCGACTCGATAAACGTGATGTTTTCATCCAATCAAATCGTCGAAATCAAAAATGGATACAAACCGCCTATCAAGTACTTTTTAATTAAACTCATACTTTAGGCACTGATCGTTAGTATATTTGATTTTAGTAATGAAAGCCCGCTGACTAAATAAAAAGTAATTTTGTGCAAAATTAGAATTTCCTGTCGCTTATGAAATGTGTATTTTACAAACAAATTAACCGGTGTCGTCGCAACCCCTCCCATTTTTAATTACCGTCTCCATTAAGATGGTAAGCTATTCTTTTACAGAGCGCGACGCATTTTCCGTGTTTACACTTAATTACTGACAGTGTCATTGTCCTTATTTCCACGGATTATCTACGTCTATTTTTATAAACACGCGAGTATATAACGGCACTACGCTATTTCATTAGTTGCACTACGGCCGAAATTGATACAATAAAAAATATACGATGCATTTAAATCCAAATTTCATTTAATTAAAACGAAATAGATTAGTGTTAGTTCTTTTACTGTAAGGCGTGTATTACACAGAAGCAGCCTGAGTGTCCATTCACACCAGCCACATCCGAACCACATCGCATATACAAAATAACGTAATGCAGTGGTTACGTGTGAAATGTGCCGCTGCAGCATTTTGGAGCTGTTTTCTGGTAACTACAAAACTATGTCTTGGCCATGTTGCGTTGTAACTAGAGGCTTGTCGAATCTGTTAAAGCATGTAAATTTGTGGTTTCTTTGTGGTTGTGGTGTAGTTGGACGTAATATATTTTCATACAAATTTATACGAGCCTACTTAGTTTGTAGTTGTAATTGTATTGTGGTGTGATTCGTGTAAATGGAATCTAAGAGGAAGAGTTAGTCCAACTAGTTCTACTATTAGTTCTCCAAGGGGTATGCGCGCAGGGCGCAGGTAACTGTCATAGTAACATCTAACTGTCATAGTGACAGCTAACTGTCATAGAAAGTGACTGGTCGGGAATTATACTGAAACAGCGCGGCACGGCTTCAGTATAATTCATGACACGTCACTTTAATATATTTTGTATGCCCTTCCGCGCCTTCGCCTTACGCGATTTTTGTATAATTCACGCCTAAGTAATATCACTCTTGCACTTAATTGAATTGAATTATCTTGCACTTTTTTAAACATTTTTTGCAATTGCAGCAAAATTTATATGCTCGCACAGAAAGTTAATTAATTATGGAATGCTGGTATATGCTTTTATCCTATACATTTTATGCAAGATTTAGAACAATGGTACCAGAAAACTACGTATTTCTTGCAAATATTAAACTATTTCTTCGAGTCTTTAGGAAACTTACGCTTTCACATTTCATGCTTGCTAAGTTTACCCAAGTCTTATAATGAAGTTGTAGCGACGAACATTTTAAGAAGTTACACAATATAACTGGTAGCTGTTCCCTCCAAACAGGAATCTCGCGATGATCCCATTGGATTAATTTTAATTTGGTGTCCAATGTGTATGCAAATAATAGTTTAAGTAGATAACGTTAAAGTTCGACTAGTGATAATATATTACAATAATATATTCTAGCTGCCCACCCGTGGCTTCGCCTTACTTTCACCTTCACAATATTAAGTAGTATGGACAAAGTATAATGTATAAATTAATTTAGTTAAAAATCATTTTATTTTGAATTCTACGCGAAAGAAGTTGCGATATACTTAGCTTAGAAAAATATGGCTTAAAAAGACCTTTGTATCCTATCCCTAAAAGTTTGCTACGATTTCTATTGATGTGGATGAAACCTTATTCTGCGGTGAGCGGTACATGAGGAAGTTAAATTGTTGTCGCACAAACAACACCATTTAAAGTCAAACGACTATTTTAGGGCCAAGCGCTTCGCCGGCCCACAACTTACACTGATGGTGTCCCCGATATACCGTCCATTTCAACGACCCGTAATATAGGAAAGTGTTGGTAAATCTAAGCGATATGTGTCATTTTGAGAAGAACTTCTTTGGACACAGTGAGAATAACATTTAAAGGCTGCTGCTGGTGGTAAGTTCCCATCATGAATAGACGGTATTTAGAATGTGGATATACATCGGTCCTCGGAACAAGGTCTCATCTCGACGATAGCACGTGAAAGTCAGATTGCCACTTCCAACCCATCCCATCCTGTTGCGGTCCCTCGGTTAACATATCCATGGGGGATGGGACCGCAACAGGATGGGATGGGTTGAAAGAGTTAATCTGACTTTCACGTCTATTGTAGTTATTGACGACAGACTTTGATCTAAAGGAGCTAGCTAGCCACAAGATGGGACAATACCACAATAATGTAGGGGCAGCACAATAGGATACTAAACTTGATCGCTCTATCCCAGAATTGCGTAAGGTACACATCTTAAATTATCTGTGATATATTATCAATATCAATACTTTGTAGTGCAAATAATCAAATCAACATCTTGTGTATTAGAAGGTATGTTACAATGAGATTAAATATTTTCCAAATTGTAGCGAAACAATAGATGTAAATCCGTTTCTACGCAAATCGCTTGAATTCAAATGGTCGTGTAAGAATCGTTCAGCGGCCATCTCGCTTCGCTCCGCAAATTACAATGATAGGTTGTCGATATATTTGGAATTTGCTGGCAACTTGGGTAATAGTTCTGGATTGAATCCACGATTACAATAAGTATTTTATATTAATACTTAATTCTGAGAATGAGAACCATTGCTTACGTTTTTGGGAAAGCTGTGCTAGATTTCCCTCCATACGAGGCGTCAATCTTAGTTCTCATTAGTGGCAATAATGGTAGAAGGAAGGAAGAGTGTTTTTTTTCCTATGCGTTTTTATCTATCTACAAACAATAGACGCAATAGATCCGCTTATATGTGATTTACATTCAAATGGCCTTGTAAGATTGAAACCTTGAGCCACAACTTCGTTACACCGCAAATTACTGCGATCGGTTCTCGATACACCGCACATTTCGAACTTGCTATTGGAACATTTGGGTAATAGTTCTGGATTGACGCCACGTTTGTAATAGGTATTTATATAAATACCTAATTCTAAGCTAAAGGTTTCTTCAGATGGTAGTTAAGATCATTACATAAGTATTCAGCGTACTACGCCGCAATTAGGCCGAAAGATTTTCGATATATTTGGAAGTTGCTCCTGCTAACTTCGGTAATAGACCTGAACATAATCTATTAATGTATTTTATTATAGCATTTTATATATAAGCCTAAAGAAAGGAATCATCGATACTACGCCGGCATTGAAGGGTAATTGGATGCGAAGTGATTTAATGAAAGGGGTGGGAAATGGGAATCTTTATCTTAGGTGCACTACTAGAACTCGACAAATCGTTATTGACTAAAGACCGGCCTAAGGTTGGTCGCTAGGCAGTCAGGTCACACGACGGTACCTTACCACCACAAAATTACTGTACTATATTATAACGATTATGCTATAAATAGATATATGTGTATACAGCTAAGTCATTCACTACGCCGCAAATTAGACCGATCTGTTACCTACAGCTATATTAGGAATCTGCCCTCAGCCAACTTAGATAATAATCCTGGACTGTGACCGCAGATAGAATAGATAACCTACATTTATATGACCTAAACATTTCTTGCTGTTATAGCTACATCACAGTCTTGAATTAGAGCATTGTGTTGGAACTATTTGATTGTACTAATGTTATATTTGAGACTTGACGCTTAAGAGTCGAAAAACATGACCTTTCTTCTTATCACAATTACAATCTGCATGGCAAACGAAACACTAAGTTTGGTTATTGTATTTTAAGAGCAGTAATGTTTCGCAAAGGGTAATACTGATAATACCGGAAACAGCTTACCCCATGGTTCAGTTAAACAAAACATAATATTATTATTATAACTTATATTAAAAGTTTAGCAACGACTTCTCAATCAATAGAATATTTGTTAAACAGATTAACAAATATTCTATTTAATTATTTCACGCTTTATATAGGTTGATTTCTATTTATTTCATTGTGTTTAGTAGCCTTTTGTCAGCACATTCGTAGCTCGTCTCAATAAGCAGGCCGTAACACTTACAAGCTTTATTTCATTTATATCTCGAAAACTATTGAATCTATAGTAGTAGTAGTTCAGTAGTTTTCAATATATGGACTAATTCTAAGTTGAAGTAAACGTACGCCAATAAAAAAGAATGGACACAATTCGATTGTTATTTTTGGAGAATTGCGTATACAAAAGTACATGCAATCTATACAAAGATACATGCAGGCCATAAAACATACATACAAATACCTATAAAATGTTGTATATTTCTTTGGAAGCACTAAAATATTATGATAATGTGAATATTACAATTCTTACAATGTTACACCTCCTTATTTTGGAGTCTGTTAAAATGGATGTCGCTTTCACGTTATGCTTGTTCATCTCAATTACTTTATAATCCAGATGTGACTGAATAAGTAGCGAAATTACAGCGAATACGGGTTCCCAGATGACCACATAAAGCCCCCTATCGACTAAAGCGATCGTCCCAAACCGAATCGTAACCACAAATGCGATAGCTACATTATGTATCTATTAGGAAAAGGTTCGCAAGATCTCGAAAGCGTTTAGAGCAATGTAAATACTGTTAAAGCGTATACTTCGTACCTTGCCATTTCAACTATTGTATAATGGTACAGATACAAGTTGATACCTGGAACGGCTGTATTTACCGTTTTGGTACACTTAGCCCTTAAAAATATATCCATTCGTTTTTAGAACGGTTGGATACGTGTTTTTTTATTAGGTATATACCCGGCAGCCGAATAGAGGAAAGTGATGTTTTTCGAGCGTATGTATGTATAACTCTTTTTTTGGCACGCTCTACAACTAGAGCCGAAATGGATATCATTTTACCTTCTAAGAAAGTTCTTCTATGGGATATTTTTAACTGACTTCGTTATAGACCAAAAGTCTACTGCAAAAGAATGTAATCAATTTATGGCAGTCAGGTTTTTGGGTTTTAAATCATGAATCTAGTTTAATAATAGATAATTGTAGTATGTTTTAAAGTTGCTTTAAAGTTGCCAGCCATAGAAGTTTTATTAAATCAAAACCCAATAAAAGAGTTTCAATTCATACTTTTCTAAGAACAAACTTTGCAGTTGTAGAAACGAAGTTAGATACGCAAATAGCCTTGTACGTAACTTGTAGTACCTTGTACATTGGAACTTTACCACAAACGGGGTATCTTTCAGTAAGTTTGGATGTCAATGGAACTGACTTCTTTTGACTCGACGAAATCGCCACTCGAGCTTCCCTACTGGTCATTAGTCTTCGACATTTGTTTTTGAATGTAATTATTTCAGATAACAATCATCAGATAAAAGAGCAGCCTAGCAATTTGAAATTTATTAGGTAATGTTTAAGCTAATATTTTACCTTTTCTATTTCTATTTTCCTTTTTAATGGCCATGTATTCCATGAAAACAAGAAAATTAAAATCGCAATTATTTTGAGGTGCGACAAACTTTGGCTTTTGCGTATTAATTACCTTCAAATACCAAATTCAAACGCAGTAGTTATTGAACTCCACCGACGAAAGCACTTAACCTGCTGTAAGCCAAACATAGCACAAAACCCATAAGGAAAGTTCATTAAAATTTTCCATATTTTCGTGCAATCAGTACGTAATCAAAGCACTGCGTCGATTTCTGAAAAACGGTCGAATTTGCTTTCTATTTTCAATCCTTTAATTTCATTCGGTCGTATATGACCAAATTAGTTTTCGTTTGACTTTAAAAGTGCTATACGATTAACAGATAAATATTTGAGGTAAAAGCTTTACATGATTTTTTATCAGCAATAAACCTGTCTACGATGTAAGTATGACTTGAAAGTGTCGTTACAAGCAATAAAACCACCCTCTTGCATCTCTCGTCGCGATAAAGCAGAATAAGGGTTGCCCACCATTCATCAACCTATATTATGCTGAACTTAAAATTAAAAACTCTTTACATTTATCAAAGCTTTATACAAATGTTTATTTTCGCTTTTGTACAATTAGAGGATGGAGAAACATTAGTAAATAATATATTGACTATTGAAAAATTAACATCCGTAACTTTTAACATAATGTTTTATAGCATTGTTATAATTCCAATAAAAAATAAATAAAAATTTTATTTGATAAAAATATGTAAACTCAATAAGTAGAAAATATTATATTTATAAACAATATTATTCATTATTCAGTTTAGTATTATTGAATTCAACAAAATTTTTGGTGTCATTATCAG
>DWNK01000325.1:0-12339 GCA_018250315.1 Hyalothyrus neleus pemphigargyra | reverse complement strand
TACTACGCAAGAGTAGTCGTGAAGGTAATTAAATCGGCAACATGTATAAATTGAACACAAATAAATATAATAAATTGTAATATTTCAAATTGCAGCGTCAATGAGCGGGCGCCGCATCACGACCGAGGAGGAGGCGAAGGCGGCCCTCGCGGAGCGGCGGCGGCGTGCGCGCGAGGAGCTGGAGCGGCAGGCAGAGCTCGAGCGGCAGAGGGAGTGGCTCGGGGCCCGTGTTCTAAAACCGTGTTTTTAAAGAGGGGAGGCGGTAAGTGTACCCAGGCGATTATAAAGTGAATATAAGAGATATCAAAAACCTTTAAGGTGACATTGAAAGTACGTTGACCAATGAGTAAAACTATGTCAATAACTTTTTTATAAATAAAACTAGAAATATGGATAAATTAGGTGATGCATGTTTCGATACATTGACGAGTCAATGTTTCAATGTTTCTCAATGAACTTTTCTTAAAATTACTAGCTTACTTTTGAGGCATCTTTTTCTTTTTGAATTACAACATATTCTGGAACTCTTGATCATTGCGACTGAATATCGTGTGTAGGTGCTGCAATCGGTAAATATATGAAAATATGATTCATACAATTCTACGCCTTCGCCTCGTCCAGCATTAAGAGAGTAGATTTTGTTCAAGATGTTACATGGAGTGTCGCGTTGTACAGGTTGCAGCGCGAGGCCGAGGAGGAAGCGGTGCGCTTGCGCGCCGAGGAGGAGCGACAGCGGCGCGACGAGGACGAGGCGCGCGAGCTGGCCGCGCTGCAGCGCCGCGAGCACGACGAGAAGCTGCGCCGCGCCATCGAGGTGACGTCACACACGCACACATACTGCGCATGTAGTGCAGGTGCATACGTGTGCTTTCGCACGGACGTATATGCACACAGACGTACTTGCCTATATCGCGCAAAGTAGCGGCTTTGCGTAGCTTACGTCCATGTTTTTATTGTTAGTGATTTGGTTTTGTCATCAAATCGAAATTCCCCGGCAGGCGCAACAGCAGCTGGAGCGCGATGAGGCGGAGCGCAAGGCGCGCGAAGAGGTGGAGCGGCAGGCGCGCGTGCGCGACGAGGAGGAACGGCGGCGCGCGGCCGACGAGGCGGAGCGGCTGCGGCGCGAGGAGGCCGAGCGTGAGGAGCGCGAGCGGCTCGCCAGGAAGCAGCGCGTCGAGGCCATCATGGCGCGGACCAGGCTCAAGAAGGTAGGCGGCTTGCTGTTGACTTCATACGAGTCTAAATACACGGCTAATTAAAATGTCGTCAATATTGTCGTCGTTATCGGCTAATTATTGTCCCACTTGGCTCGGGTAAGCTCAGAAGGAAAAGGGTGGCCGCTCAAGTGTCAAAAGCTTCCAGATAATAGAAAATCGGTTGACAAACACGAGTAAATTGCATTGATTTATTTTACTACTATTTATATAATAATTTGAGTGAAGCTACAGTGTATCCAAATAACAGAAATTCATTCTGTTTGAAAATTTCATAAAATAAATAAACAGAGGTTATAGCCATTAGGTACTTATTTGCGACATGTTTATTTCACAATAAAGTGTAACGATCGAGTCGTATTCCAGCAAGCTGAGGAAGACAAGAAGAAGCAAGAGAGCCAGCCCGCAGCCGCGCCCGCGCCCGACAACGGCAACGGGGACCTGCTGCTCGCCACTAGTCAGGTGAGGCGCTTCTGCGGTCGAAGGGTAAGAGGTGGGGTTAAAGGGTAACATAGTTTATGAACTTTGAATTGTTTTGAATGAATTTATGTTTATGAACCCCCAATACTTGAAAGGGCAAATGCTCAAAACATGAGATCAAACAGAGTTTGCGACATGTCTTTTGTTAGTGCTGACATGTCTTCTGGAAGTATTGATGAAGCCACCGAGAGTTTTTTATTGGGTTAAAAATCTTACTAGACTATGTTTATCATCACCTGTATTGAAGCAATATTTCATGTTAAGCAAGG
Organism: Hyalothyrus neleus pemphigargyra; assembly: GCA_018250315.1. Classification (NCBI taxonomy): domain Eukaryota; kingdom Metazoa; phylum Arthropoda; class Insecta; order Lepidoptera; family Hesperiidae; genus Hyalothyrus; species Hyalothyrus neleus. Next base: position 10,376 of record DWNK01000325.1, on the reverse strand, counting down.
TAAGCAAGTTATTGTGAATTTAATGTCTTATTTAGAAAACTTCGTTCGCCACTATCATTAAAATGTTTAATTCTGGAAATGTGATGGTCTGTCCAGTAATTTCTGTCTGTCGGTCTGTAATATGTAGACAACGCCATCTGAGTAGAGCAGTTACAGAATATACATGTATCATTTCTGCCCTCCATCCATGCCATCATACAGCCGATTGTATCAGATTACTACTTTGTTAAAATTTCATAAGAAATACCATAATCTAACGAACATATTCCCAACAGCCCGAAGAAACGAAAGCAGTAGAGGAAACTGCCGTTAAAACGAACACGGCGGAGCCGAGCGCGGACCCGAACCCCGCGCCCAACAACGGGAACGTCACTGCCGACCTGCTGGGACTGTCCGAGACAAATGATGTGTGTGCATATTAAGTATATTTCGTTGAAGTACCGTAACCAAATTCATTTTTGTACTAATAAAATAATAATGAAATGTTATTTTGCTGGTGGTAAGGTCCCATCGTGTGACTTGGCTGGCTAACGGCCACCCTCAGGAGTATACCGTTGATAGCGAGTTGTCGTGTTACGATAGGGCCCTAAGAGCTGTAACCTAGATACATGTGATTCTGCTTGTTGAAGTTGAAGTGTTGCTGCTTCCTTTAACAACATCGTCACGAGCGAGGCCCACACCTTGTTGGTGAACATTTATTGTAAATTCCATCTTTTCATTCAAAACCGGCGTAGCATTGGCGGGACTGCTGTTGTATTTCAGAATAAGAATAATTTTATTTGTGAATATAGGTACTAAGATCTAAATTAGTACATTGCGTTTCACTACATTGAACCCTATGTATACCCACATATACATATTTCAATAAAACAATTCAATATCACAAGAATGTCTGGTTCAGAGATTTGTGAACGGACTTTAAGACACATCATAGTGTTCAAATTTTGTAACATCTAGTGATTTTATTACACCTTTCAGACTGAGGACAAGATCGCCGAGCAGACGTCCACCGCGACCAAACAGAACGACAACGCCGTCACGAACAACACGCAGCAACAACAACCACAACAGCAGCAACAACAAGTAGTCGAAACCAACAACGGCAACCTCCACCCGATGCCGATCCCAACATCCAACGTTGGCCACATATCGGCCAACTTCATACAAACGGAGCGAATGACGTCCGAACACCAAACAAAAATGGCGGAGAAGCTTCTAGACGACGACTTCACGACGCACAACGGGCACGGAGCCCTCAACCATCCGCTCACGTTGCAAAATGCAATCTAATACCAACGCAGTAAGGTACAGTTTTGAACGAGACGTCTTGATTCGTACATATTGGCTGGCCGCGAACGGTCGTAGGATGAGGAGTATGTGGGTGTGAAGATGAGTTTTGAATTTGCACTCTAATGTGAGGTGATTGGGTTGAGATTCTATTGATGTTTGGTTTTGTGGTATGTAACCAAAGCTATGTCTAAGGCTCTTAGAGCAGTGTGGTGTTTACTAGTAGCATCTGCTTGAAATTCTTTTCTATTCCGTATTAAATTAATGTGGTTTATCATTGCAAATATTTTCTTTGAACTCAGAGAACCATAAAAACTTGATGTCAAAATCAATTGTACAATTTTAATCTGTTAAAACACTTGTAGAAATATTTTGTTGAAAACAAAATTGAAGAACAATAGCGGAAGGTTGAAATATGAAATACGCCATTTTTCGTAACTAATTTTAAGCGAAGTAGTGATAAAATAAAACGCACTTTATACTGTAGAAGTGACACAGTAGCTTATGTCCGTTCCAACAAAGCCTTGATTATGATATTATCATAATCAAAGACTGCTTGTCTGTGTGCAATTTTTGTAACACAAAATTAATATTATAAATCAAGTAAATTTAAAACATGGCCAACAATAATATGTAATTAAATAATAGCGGCCCTCATAATCCATTTTGGTTGATTTCGGTGATTGTCTTATACTCTGGATATATCGTCATCCGAGTGTAGGGGCACTACGGTCATTCCTGTTCCTGTCTTGGGATTCATAAGAATGTAGTAGCCAGAAGTAGCGACGCAGCTGTGGTCGACTTCAACGGAACGTAGCCGGTGACCGGTACATGAGTGGCAGTACTACCTTAACATCAGACGCACTACTTAAACGTTTGATAATCCCACATAAAAGATTGGGCAGTATAAGCCCACCTTAAGTCTTGTTGTCGCATTTATGAAACACAGCCTTTAATATACCTTAGAATTATTTGTCTACGATACACTCTGGAACGGTCGATGCACATTATAGCTTGTTTCGAAAGAGGTGCCTTCAATAGTTCAGTATCTATTGATATATTATAATTCACTGGTGCTAAGTGTGTACGTTTTTGAAACTTTTCTTTGAAGCTTTTCGAATTTGAATTTTCGCTGTAGACTTTGAATTAGATATGCAATATGAAATTTTAAAAGCACACGGTAAATGAGGTTTCGTATATAAATTGTGTGAATGTATTATTCAGCCAATATGTATGCATTGAGATCGGTATGATGCTCTCACTATAAAAGATTTTACAACTCAAAGAGGTATTCAAAATTTTGCTCTATCGTTCAGTAAATTAAATGTGATTTTTTTGTTTATCACTAACATGGATAATATTAATGTTATGTTAAATAAATCTTTGTATTGTAAAATACGGTATAGAGAGAGTTACTTTAATACAAGTATAGCTTCATTTACATTCACAGACAAAATGTGCCAGACACGTGCACACTAACGCAAACATACTTGTACGACATCTTTGTTTAAACATCAATAGCAGTATGTGAGCATGTTGTGTATGTTTATGTATGGAGTTTGTGTTTGACTTATGTGTCTGATAATGTAAATGGTGGCTAATGGTTATGTAATTAATTAATGCATTTATATCGCAAATCCACGGTTCTCTTTAAGATTTTAAGCGTTATCAAGCTTTTTTGTTCGCTAAACGTAAGCAAAAGTTAATATATCAGATTAACCGTCATTATCACCGCTTAACGTTCCTCGTGTTACGAAAAACCGAAAAAAATATTTTCATACTATTAAAAATGTAATGATAATAAATATTAATATAACAAATTTTTCCTCGACTGTAGTTAGCTATACGAGAAAATATATCAGTGACGGGAATGAAAGAATTTTGAAATTAATGTCATTAAATCATAATGATTGATTAATTTTTTTGCTAATCCTACGTTTGTTGGTATCATTATTAGGTTGTGTATAGGTACACTGACAATACAGTGTGTATTACAATAATTAATTTGTGTAAATTGTAAGTTTTATTTATTGTGATTTTTTTATTATTATAAAAATGTAATAATAATGATGATGATAATTCGGCTGTAGAACCACGCGGCAAGTGTGGTGTGATAGGAAAATAAATTTGACCTATATGTGACGTTACTGAGCCTGTAGTAAAATGGGTAAAATGTATGAAAATTTAAATATTATAAAGAGTAGACGAAGGTAAGGAAGACAGGACCGTTAAAGATATTGAAGGCCATACAATCACGCTTCAAGCGACGCCCGGTCGTGACAAGTTGCTACGGATAAGATCTTAGTGTCTCATTTTATTCTAAGACGCGACGACACATTTTTCGAATTTTATTTACTAAGATGCCTCATTAGCTTAGTATGCGCATTTTAACTCCGCTTAATAACTAGGTTCGAAGTTAAAACCAACAGACGTTATAGTTTTTTAAGAGTCACCCTTTTTCTCGGCTGCTATCTATGCTCCATATATCTATGCTCCATTGCTAAGGTTACATCTCGCCATAAGTTTTATGAAGTCCTGGACCATACTAACATACTGCTGCTATAATGTGGATTGTCGAAGCATAATATAGCTTACATAGTGTAGGCTAGAAGAGGGGACCTGGTAAACCTAATGGTTTACCGGGTCCCTTAATCTAGGGTTATGTTGAATTACCTTACTAATGTGTACATAAATGTATACATTACGCGTTGAGTGAAAACTGACTTCACTGACTATATCCCAATTATAATATTCTTCTAGTTTCGTGTCTGTCGCGTTTCAGAATTACGTGAGTTCACCTTGACGTGACCAAGTTAGTACGACTTTTTTACAGTTCTTATTAAGAGATGTTAATGAAGTTTAAAACTGTTTTTATTACTATTGGATTTTTTTTCGGTAGATATACTACTCATGGCATCATTATATCTTGATTAGTAAATTATCAAATGCCAATTTATGTACTTGCTATAAGATAAATATGATTAAAAATTTTGGGTAATATATATGATGCTTTCATAATGAGATGTTATATCATTTGGATTGTGCCTGACTACTAATTACTTGATTTATTCATTCGTTATAAAACGACTTAAACATAGTAACATAATGTAGTTGGTTTCAAAATAATATCGTCTAAATGTTTTTCAAAATTTCACCATGTAACATCTTATTGTATGAATCTTATTTAACTAAATTTATATAATTTAAATCCTTAAAAATAACGTAATTAAAAAACCGGATGTTACAAAACTACAAATGTGGGTCTATTCTGCCGGTTGTTGATAAATTCTCTAAATAGATTCACTCCTACATTCTCCGTCTGTTAGATTCAGTTGATTTGCAAATTGTAAAAATATCTAACACCTACATTAAGTTTTATCAGCAAGCGGAAATAAACCCTGAAAAGTGTATTTATAAAGTTAACAAGTCTCATGAAGCTATGCCACTAGTTATCAGTCCAACTCTAAATTTACAATTTCAAGCTGTGAAACTGTTTGCTATTTAAGTAGTTTCAAAGCTCAACTAAAAAATCTGTTTTCCTTATAAATGCACTAATGACAACGAAAGTCTTGGGTCATTCAATGTATTTTGAAAACAAAAATTATCTTAAAATAAACCCACTATAATATTCGCGTGATATTTAAAAGTTAACTTATTTATTGATATTGCGATATTTATATTTAACTAAATATTTCGATAAGTTCCACTATGTATATATCAATAAATTAATATTAAATAATAATCTGCTGCAGTTATTTAAATTTGTAACTGAAAGTATGTAGAGAATACCCGTCCCCATTGTGGGACAAGACAGCTTGATGATACAGAATGACCCAAAACTTTAACCCAACTGCGACTAATTTATAAACAGCTATAATTTCAACAAAATACATTATTATAATTAATAAGTTATTTAAACGACATGCATAAACAATTTTTGTATAATAAGTAGTTAGCGTTTATATAATATAATAATCTGTATCTGTTTTCTTTCTTTTCGATATAATGTTGCCTCCCCGAAGTTTCTTCGCGCGATTTTTTTAGATTGGTATCACTGTAATTCCGATTCCTGGCTTTTGAACGTAACGTTTATCAAAATTGATATATCAAACATAGTCCTTGTTGCTTACTGAATTTAGTATACAGTGGTACATACAATTTTGATAGATGTTATAATTCTAGTTTATTAATACAATTTTTCATTGATTAAGTAGTTATGATAACAAATTATTATTAATAATTAACACTGGGAACGTTTTCTTCCCCAAAGTTGTATATTCCGTATTATTTTATCTTTAAGGTTGTCTTTTTTTTTTTGTTTCAACGAATGTCACACGAGCACAGTTGCAGAGAAAAATTATCATACTTGTCGTTTAATGATTATGTTTGATTTCGATATTATATTTCTATATAGTTAACCATGTGGTATCCTTTTCGGTGAATTGGGTTCTTCATAACTATTAGGTAGATTTATTAATAAAAGTCATAATTCAAAATTTAAGCATTTTTCATCTGCGACTGTGTTTATTTTTACATTGTATCGATAGTTAAACGATAATTTTCGCATTTTATTAACATTACACCAACTTACAAACCATTATTAAATTGATTAGTTAAAATGTATCCATACGCGGTAATTCTCCCTTTCATTTAGAATGTCTAAAATTGTCATGGAATGGACTGCAATCTAGAACAATAGAGTTCATGTATGTTTTGTTAATGTAAGTTTAGAAACTGTTAAAATCTACTTGATTGAATATTATTACTATTATTTTTAATTTCCCCACAATATTTTCAATATCATGTTTCTATAACAATATAATGCCAACCGTCAAAAAAAATAGATACCAATAATTTTGAGAGTTATTTATATTCGTAAATTTTCGAACTTATCCTTGATCTATAAATATATTTTAAACGTTTATTTAAAGCCATGGTTTTTTTTTCATAATTTGCATATCAGTCCTATTTCAAAGTATAATTGAAATTATGAGATAGTTTTAGTAAGGAATGTCATAATTTGGAACGACATTTAAGTATATTTGTATCTATTTGCTTTGTGTATAATGAATATATGAATAACATACATGTATTACAACATGACGACAAAACATAGGCTGAAGAATGCACAAGGTTTTTTAGGTATTTTATTGTACATAGCCTCAAATGATAGCTTTAGCCTGTACACAAGTTCTGATAAATTCATGTGGTTGCATTCGCTGTCGCCGGCAACACTGCCTGTACTGTTGTTAACTGTAGTCCTAGCACGCTAAATAAGATGTGACGCGATAGTTTCAATGACGTCATCTCTATAAAATTAGCGAGAATATTGCCAATTAGTAATAGCAATTTACCTTCTATGTAAAATTGCGTCGCTTCATTTCACATAGCATGCTAGGTCTACTGGTGATGTCTCAAAATATGTAGATTTATTTTTGCTGGAGACAGTACTAAATGGGTTGCTTGCTAGGAAATGATTAGGTATATTGAGATTCAGTCCATTCTGTGTTTTAATGCGTTACGTGTGTTTAGTGCGCTTGAGTGTGCGATGCCAAGTTTATATATTGGGAATCAAAACAATTGTTTTTATTTTTATGTAGACGGGTCACATTTTGTGCATAAAACCGTAATTTATACGTGCATTGTATGATTTTGTCATTTTCAACTGTTGTTATTCGTCAATCTAAAGATTTAGATTTATCAGTTTTTGTTGTAGAATTCCCTTTCTTGTAGGTAACATTTACAATTTTTGCTAATCGTCCATTTTTTAATGTTTTCCTCAACAAATCATGTATTCGTATACTGCAACGGCCTTATAATAAATAATCTTAATAACTATATTTTTTTCTTATTACTTAGTTTCGTATGAATGGTGCTTTGTAATGTTTAAATGCATTACAAATATAATGACTGACCGCTATTTTGGGTTAATAGTACAAATGTTATTTTATCCAGTTTATTAGATTTTGAAAATAAATTTTCGTTAACATTCAAAGTTGGTTTAGTACAAAAATTTATAAATATATTTAATACGGAATTAAATAGAATATCAAATTTTATGTTTTGTGTGGTGGAGCCATTTTGAAAATCGTTGAACAAAATGGCGGTCTGTCACTCTGATTGGATTCGTGTGGTTGTATGTGCGTACGGCTGTACGTTTGTAGCTGTCATTACGATTAACATTGTATGTATTTATGTATATCACACATGAGACATGGCTTCTATGTACGTTCTATTCTATATTATGTTAGCAATCGATGGATTTATAAGAAGAAAGTTTTAATAAAAAAATATTATGAAATTTTAACTCTGTGTTTTCTTTCTTTTACCCTTATGTTCATTTTATCATCTACTATATTATTATTACTATACTATATTATTCGAGTAGCTGTTAGAGCACAGTTGATTGGTATTCAAAGTTTTTCCACAAAGAGACATCAATTTATTGGAGACAATTTATAAACTGTAAGTCTGTAGTGTGTTAGGAATCAGTGATGCTCTAGTAGTACGCTCAGACTCGGTATTTAATAATTGTAAACAATTTGAATTGACATACGGAAGATGTACCACAAAATAATCGTAGATTCCATTGGTTTGGTTCATAACCATTAACCACTAGTACCACCGGTCGTATATTACTACAAAAATAAAAATATATATTTTTTTAATTCCACTTCTAAAAGTTTGTGGTAGAGAACGTTGTGAAAACCGTGACATTTTAAGTTTAGACTTTTGGTTACAAAGTCAGTATTAATGTTTCTGAAAATTTGCCCCGAACTCGAAGTCCATTTTGGAGTTCGATAGAGGATTAGGTCTGAGGTGTGAAAATTTATGATATTTGTAAAAATATCCAACTTCGCAGCTTGAACGTTTTTATTTCAATCCCTAAGTGGATTCAATAGGGAATAAAAGTATCTTGGTGGGTTATTATAAACTGCTAAAAGATAAAAAGTTTAATAGTTTTTAGAAATTCTACCCCTAAGTAAATCGGTTTTATCGTGAAAGTGTAGGTCAGAGACGGACAGAGTTACTATCGTATTCATAACTTTAGTATAGGTAAGGATATTTTAAATCGAACAACGCCGTGGCCAGAAGCTAGTATATGTAAATTGAGATTAATATAGTCACGAGTGAAAGCTAGTCTATATTTTAGAAGCTTTTATTTTGTTGATAACGTTATGCCTGCAGGCCCTCGTGTCCATTGATGCGGTATTAGCCAGTAATAGGCAATCTAACTTTATACACAAAACTCTCGATTCGCTTGTATTGTTGATTTTCTCTAAAGGTTAAAATGAATAGTATGAAGCCTAAACTTTATTTCAAGTAATTAAAAATAGTATTGTCTAACCAGGCGTATTTGATGCTTATCTTTTTGGATCCTAAATTACTTCAATGGTCTACTTTCTCGGAATGAGAAGGATTAGGCCGTAATCTACCGCGCTGGCTAAGTGCTGTTTGTTAGACCTTAGAAAAAATGTATTTTAGAGCTCACAGGTATGTAGGTTTCCCTACCATGTTTTCCTTCACCGTATAGCAAGTGATAAGTTTAGAAAAGTTAGCGGTGCGCGCCTGGAATCGAACCCGGTCTCACATGCTATTACTGCTTAGATACGTAGATAAATAAAATAAAATGTATATATTGCAAAATAAACACATTTCATTTCATATCCAATTACTGGATGCTCTTACTCTACTACTAGGGAAGGAATAGCGCATAATAATAGATCGGGGAAGTTTCTCCGTGTTTTAAGGTGATTCACTTTTCATCTCCAGTAATCAATCTCTTCAAAGATGGCTTGGTTTTATTTAATGAAGTCACGTGTCACCCAAATATCTAACTTTTATACATATAGAGACTTCTTCAAATGGATAAAGCTCACGTGTAGTCAATCCCCAGTTCGCGAGCTATGTCGTAACTCGTAACTACTAAGCCGATCTTCCTCCACTTTTTCAAAAATAACTTCGCTTTATTCGATCAGAACGAGCTGTGTCTTTTCCATCTAAATTTCCGGACTAAATACGCTTAACCCAACTTGATCCAAAAATGTTTTTTCTCTACTTTTGTGGTTTTTTCCCCTTTATTATAATAAAACTTTAAAATGTATTATTTCTATCTCTTCGCTAGTTTCACTCATTTCGGTAGTCAGAAAAGCACTTGAAAAAAATGGCGGGAAACTGTAATTTGTTTACTTCTTTTGTAAATGCCTTTTTAATTATGTGTAAACATTTATGTAATTAATAAACAAAAAATTAGATACTTTTGAATTTGGAATCTGTCATTTTTAAACGATTGTTCATTGTGTTTTCTTATTTTTGCGGTAATGTATTGTAAAATATATTGTTATATTAAAATGGAGTGGGGTGATAAAGAGAACCGAATCGCATTTACATAAAGTAGTATGGAGCCAAATACAATTTTTAAAATCCTCCTTACGCTTGGTATTATTCAAATGTTTGTGTACCGGGCTATTGATAAGTAATGAAACCTCCTCTGTTTGTGACAGAAAAAGATCTGGCCGTCCACGTAGTGTTCGTAATAAAAATACGACCAAAGCACGGGAAAAATTCAAAGAAATTCTCGATTTCGATTTTATACAAAGATTTTATCTCAGGAGACGAAAATAGATATTTTTTAAAATACGCAACATGGTTCTAGGCCATGTCGCATATTTTAAAAGATGACTTAGGACTTCCAGACTATAAGAGGTCATTTCTTAACTCATAATTTATAAGTGTGGTAAAATAAATAAAAAAAATTATAAAAAAAAATTGTTTTTCTTTGTAACAATATTTATGGCAAGGCGAAGTATATAATACAAACATCTTATTTGGATACGTAAGGCTTATAATTTTTAGTTCTTAATTATGGTTCATAAGTAGAAAACTCGTTTTCCGTCCCTGGCTTTGTCCTCTTGAACTACATGAATTAGACTATTTTATTTCCCGTTCTGGCGTAAAAGTGTATCATCATAGATTTAAAAAAAAATCTATGTTCATCGTCATACTTCAAACTATCTCCATATTAAATTTCATTATATTCGGTCCAGTAGTTCGTAGTCGTGAAGCGTAACAGACAGACAGACAGAGTT
>DWNK01000324.1:0-12343 GCA_018250315.1 Hyalothyrus neleus pemphigargyra | reverse complement strand
ATGCTACGCTCCTATTGGTCGTAGCGTGACGTTAAATCCTCGATAAATGGATGCAGCACAAAAAAATACATACAACCTAACATAGAACCTCCTCCTTTTTCGAAGGCTAATAGCCTACAACTCTTATACGTTATTAAATTAAACTGAACATAATTCGCCTTATTAACTTAGCATCAATAATAAATACATATTATTTTGGTGGTAATATCAGCAATTCCATATCATTATTAGTAGTAGTTTGTTGTGTGTTAACTGTTAACTGATCAAATGTTAACTACTTACCTAAGCTTATGGTAAACCGCGGTACCAAGTCATATAAATCAATTATAAAGTTTACACGTAAAAAGATTGCTAGGTTTATTTAGCTTATCATCTGTCTTTAAACCTATACCGAACCGCTTATAAATATATGTAAAGGAATATTGTTGCAAAATTTAATAAAATGGAAACTAGTATATTACCAGATTTGGTTGCGTAGCGAGTAGATTTTGTTATTCACATTTCATTCTATGTTTATTGGGATTGATTAATTAACATGCTAGATATTCTATTAATGTAAAATTAACACACCGATTACGAGTACTTTATAACCGGAGACATATAACACAACCAGAAACAATGCAATAAAATTTATTTCATTTAGATTTAAAGTTAAATTGATAAATGGTCATTCAGAAAGGCATCATTGTGTAAAGAGCCAAAGCACCAAAAGATGATTGCGTCCAAAGAGAGTTGACGGCGAATGAATCATCCTAATCGTCACACTCGCTTATAGCATGAACTTAAGCAAGGGTTTAACTAGGGCTCATAAATATACATAACGGAGCGAATATTGTTCGAGAGTTGTGTACAAACAGACGGATAGCGATATGATGTGCTCGTCGTTACAGGGGTTGTGCCGGAGTTGTTGTATCGGGGAAACAAGGGTGACGTACCTACTTGTTACTCCCACCTCATGTTATCTTTGCTACTAAACTTATAGCTTTTGATTAAATAAATATATAATTTATTATTGATAGATTAAGTGAATTCGTGGAGTACCTCTACGATATTAGTATTTGTTGTATCAAGTTCGAAGGACTTTTTAATTTACGCTGGTTCTGTATAATTAAGTGCGTTCAGTGAACCCCAAGTTGCACAAAGTTTACAATCAACAAATGAAAACTACTCACTGTTCCTCTGGAATTTCCAGCTACTGAAAACGGTTTGATTTGTCCGGGAACGTCTCGTATAACTTCTCCACGATGATACAAATAAAAAATGCTACGAATAACAGTCATAGATCAATTTTTTAACAAAAAAAATCAAGAAGAGTTAAAAAAATATTGTATACTTTTTATATCAAAGGAATCGTTTTGCTTGCATTTGTTTGCTATACTCTGAACAGCGTGGTACGGAAAATATCCCATTTTTTTTTCAAAAACTGCGAAACATGAATTTAAACAAATTTTCATTGGAAACGTTTTTTGCATGACTTTACAAACTCATACCTCAATATCTATTGACATTATAAATACTTACGGAACATAATATGTTATAGTTATTATCTCAGATGATTTAATACACTCAATTTTTTCATCTTAAGTGCTTTTGGTCACTACCTTATTTATTTTAGTAAATGAACTATACTATCATCTAGTAATATTTCGTCCCATTTTTCATGATTTGCATTTAGTTGTAAACGAAATGGCCTGTCTGGTAGACGGAAAAATCGGAACAATCGCAAAACGGCATAGGGTAAGACGAACTGATGTCTGCCGATGTCTGCCCATGACGGAATTATAAGGGTCACCTTGTGCTCGGTACTTTAAAGCACTTCTTTTGTTCCAAGAATCGTAGAAAATTCCAGGTTTTTCAAGTTTCCTAGAATCCAATATAAACACTGGTCCGAAGTTTCGGGTGCTTCACGTCCCGCTCTCAAATTTATAGCGTCGGCGAGTTTTTAATAAAACGTAACAAATGCACGGAATTTCTACTGTAATCGATTTTTTCAGCCTCCTCTTTTAATTTGTTGCTCGGATGTTATTTACTTATGGAGTTTCAGATTACGCGAACTCCGTATACAACTTTTTTCAATTCAAAGTCATCACAAGAAATTCTTTCTTTGAACAGCACGAAATTTGACCACTTTTATCATTGGCGGATTTGACGTCGACCGATCAACTACTCACGCGACTGGCCCGTTAGTTCCTTTGAGTTCGATGATCGTTGCAATTGAGCTAGATTGAGAAATCTATGTTCTAGGCGTCATTTTGGCTGAAAGTGTTTCGCTCATTTTTAGTGCCGGCTGTTATAACTTAGATATATAGTTAGATGATAATATCCCCGTTCAGATATTCTGAAGGTGGTATGGAAACATGAAAATAAGCAATAACCGCCTAGACTTTTTAATTCTGTTTGACAGGAAATCGTATTATTAATTAATAATAGAATTATCCCAACTGAAAGTGGAGCAAAGCATTTCTGGCCAACCTTAAATACGACTCCTACAAATTTGGGGCTGGTTGCTTTTATGTTAATAGGCGTTAGCGACCACTTAACCTCAGTTTCAGTGAATGCCCGTTAGCTGCTTCTATATTACAAAAAGGACCTACTCTTAATAGCGTTATAAACGGTACACCCACATAAATATCTCCAAAATTAATTACACTTTTCATGAGCGTTTCAAAACGTTGTGCAAATTAATTACATTCCCATAAAAGCTACTAGAATTGCAATTAACGAATCTCATCTATTTCATCTCTGAAGACCAAATTCTCATTTCCACAAGTGGGCAAACAATATGGCGGTAATCTAAATACAAGTAACAGGCGATTTAACACTTTAACTGACAGACTCTACTGCAAGCGGGTGTACGATAAGCTAATAACGATTTTATCGTCTGTTATCAACATAATGCCCTTTGCTCTTAGTAGAATATTTTTTGTAAAAATAACTTATGGTTACACATGGTCTTATCGCTTGAATCTACGACACGCACAACACATCGCGGAAATCTTAAACGTCATGCTGGAACGTTAATTTCTTCATTGTTACGTCGCGGCTGTTACGCTGGCTTGTTCATCGTAGTTGTAGATAGCGGGTGGATCGAACATTTCCTATTCTTATTTTTATTAATGTATTTTCACACTAGTAGAAGAATATATTTAGCATGGTCCATGTCTCACTATAAACTGAACTAATTTACCATAACTTCTTGTCGTTTAATATCGGATGCGTCGAAGTTTTTAGTTTCGTCAATCGAATTGCGGTATCGTTATCGCGACATCGTTTTTGCGATACGACGTCTCACCGCAGTGTTGTGACCCTATTATTGTAGTAGTTAATTTTTTCCTTTTTTTGTGGAAATCATGACAGAAAGGTCTAGGTCATCGTAGTACTTCTTAAGCGCTAGTTCACCTCACGGAATCATTGGTAGTATGAAACTCAATGTCGTAGATAGTCTGATGGTTATTTCTAGTAACGACTGGCAGACGACAGCTTGCTGTGGACACAAGTTTACAAGATGAAGTGTGGACTAAGGAATATGCCAAGAGAATAGACCGATAGGCGCAGCTTAAGAATTTTATTATGCATTTTATTAATACACAGTAAGATTACATTTAAGGCTATGCCCGTTTTCATTAGTTACCTAAACAAATGGTTAAAAGTCATCGTTGTTTGTAGAAGATCATTTTTATAACCGAACTGATAATTCTAACATTTATCCTAAAAAATCTTGAAGAGCTCGAGAGCTAATATGACATAGTTCGCTTGAATCTTTTCTCGCGTGCTGCTATTGGTTTAGCAAATCCCTAATTAATACGGAAACAAACAGCTCCGGATTGAAACATCTCGGAAATTGAATCCTGTCTGCTCCAAATTGGAGTCTGTCATCTAAATGTACAATGAGCTAAGTCTGAGCTTTGAGTGATCTTAGCAAATAAATGAATGCTAACTCTAGCAAAATTGTCAGTTGTATCAGACGTTACTTTGCGGAAATCATAAAACATTGCAAAAATCCGCCTACTAAAGGATGATGAATTGTACCTTTACTTCTCGGTCAGTCGTGGTAGAGTCAACATACCCCGAGGATGCTCTGTATAAAAATGTGTTGAAGGTACCTAAGTGTGGTACCTGTGGCCATCTTATTTTAAAGCGTAAGTTTTTGCACCGATGTGGGTCTCCTGGCAGCTATACTTCAACGAGCATTGCCTTTGTAATCGTCTTCAGGTAGGATGTATAAGCCTAACGAAATGGCAAGCGGACTGCCTGATGTTAAAAAATCCCCGCTGTCTAGTGGCTATGGACATTTACAACATCAGAGTCACTAATGCTACGCTGATTTTGAAAGATAAATCTTTTGTTGCCTTTTTTGGAGAGTTCTACATCATAGCGCTCGGAAATTACGTTTATAAAGAAGCTATTCCTATATTGATTCCTACATTTGTTTTTGTTTGTGATTCCTATATTGATTCCTGTATTGATTTCTTTTTAGTTCACTAGTACGTTCACGTTGTAAGTTGCATATTTTACTTGCTACTTCGAATTTATAACTAATCTTAAAAAGAACCATGTGAATATTGTTTTAGAATAATCTGGTTTCGATCCCAAAATTTAAAATAAAAATGCCAGAAAGCGACTAAACGATGTCATATCTACCCTCAATCAATTTATTCTTTAAATCCAAATTAAATCGTTATGCAAATCACTTACATAAAAATGTCATCGATAATCCGTGTCGTCGAAGTTTTATCGTTCGAAATGGATGCCGCAGTCGAATTTGACGGACCATTAAAATTTTGTTCGTAATATTTTCCTTATCCTTCTCAATTTGAGTTGGCTCAAGCGAATGTTACATCCCCATTTATAATGTTAGTGTGAACTAATATTGTAAATGCGAAACTGTTTGTTTGTCATAAAATGGTAATTTGAAATCTCCGTAGGCTTAGGCTTCCCCCTTAGTCTTTGAAGATTATTATAAAATTTGTTATGGAGATAGTTTTAAGCCTGGGGTTGCATTATATTATTTCCAAACTAATATTATTATCGCGTGAGGAACTCCGTCTGTCTGTCTGTCTATCTGTCACGCTCGAGCGAATGTAATGAAATTTAATATTGAGATTTTTTTTTCAAAAACCCCCACATCACGCTCATAGGGACATGACACATCAAGCTGTTCATAGATCAATTTCAATTTTGTTTCAATTCAAGTAATAAACACATCACATAATATTTTAAAGCAAACGAAGACGCGAAAGAAGCTAAATTAAATAAAACGCCAGAAGGCGACAAAACGGCCTGGTATCTACCCTCGATCAATTTATTCTTTAAATCCAAATTAAATCGTTATGCAAATCACTTACACAAATGTCGTCGATAATACGCGTCTTTGAAGTTTTATCGTTCGAAATGAATTTCCGCATTCGAAAATTTGGCGGATTTTTAAAAAAGGACGTATTTTCTGTATATTTTTTTGAAGTGTCTTACGCAAATACTTAGCCATTATTATTGTTATTACGACAAAAATTATTTATTATTTTATTATACTAAACTTAAAAGCTTAGTATCCGTCGATGCAAAAAAGCTTCACTGATGTAAGTATTTTTTTTTATACTTAATATTGCAGTCGGAAAACATATATTCCAACTGCAACTCATAATTTTACTTAACATTTAAGATTACCTTATGGCCGTATGACCTTATGAACAAATTGAATAAAGCAATAACACCCGATGTAGAATAATTTAAAATATCTCAATTTCTATGTAGTCGGATTTATCTTATATTTTCTATCTCAGCTAATGAGTGCACGGCATTCACTTCTCATTCAGTTTTATCAAAGGTCGAGAGTTGCGAATGTGGAGTTGTCTCTCCATTCTTCCAGTGAATGAGACACGTGAGCGCGAGATGTTGCTGTCAGAGTGAATGAATTGCTACAGAAAGGTATTAAGCTTTTGTTAGGGTGTAATCTGTGACAAAATGTGACGCAAATAAAGATTGTTAATGTTTCATAGTTCGTGTTGTTTTTAAAAGCAACTTATCAAATTACTGCTAGAGTTGAAATATAACTTCACGGGTCTCAATAAGGAAAAACCGATCATACATGTCGTACATGTCGTACTCGTAGGGTTCCGTACCATCGAGCAATATCTACGACAAAAGTTATTTTTTAAATCATGTCGGGTCACTGTTTTATTTTTTAATTATTTATTGTTATAGTGGTGCCACAAAATGTTAAGTGTCTACTTGTTACGGTTCGTAAGATAGAGCCCCGTGACAGACGGGCGGACGGTCAGACAGCAGCCTAAGTAAAGTAACAGGGTTCCATTAACACCCTTTGGGTACGAAACGCTAAAAAATATATGTACTTTTGTTCTCGTAAAATTATCTAACTGAAACTATAATTTACGCGAACATAGAGAAATGAAAAGATAGCGTTAATCGAATATCCTTTGAACTTCTTCCAAAACCGGAGCATACTCGCATACTATGAGTGGTCATTCAGAAACCTCCCATAAAGTCTGTTAGGTTTCTGCAATCTCAAACAGCTGCTTATGATCAGCTGTTTATTACGGTTGCATGAAATAATACCATTTAGCCATCTAACCTCGTGTGGAGGTTGCACTCTGATAATTTAAATGTTAAAAACTACTACATTGGAATTAGCCCTATCCTTTTATATTATATATAAAATGTTTAAAATTATTTCAATGAATATGCTATGTTAAATAAATTCCTTCAGTTACGAGTATTATCTCTCCTCCCTAAGCTAATGAGTGCACGGCAATTACGGCTCATTCGGGCTTTATGTCCTTATATCAAAGGTGGAGAGGCGCGCGAATGGAGTTGTCTTTTCATTCGTTCAGTAAATGCGACATATTATGGGCGCGAGAGGCAAGTGAGTGGATTGCTACAGAAAGTTTGTTTAGATACAATGTGTGAAAAGACGTGTAAAATGTTTTAACTACAGATTGAAAATAATGATTATTTTAAATAAATAATATGCTTTTTGTATGAATGCTGCTTGCCTGATGGTGATTAGAAGCAGTGAGTGCCAAGTGGTTAAGAATTGCGGTCGTTTATACCAGCCCAACATCAACACACCTCTTTTTCTTCTCTTCCTAAAATGGTCAGAAACTAATTAGCACTTGGTTTAAGAATGAAGGAAACATCTTGAAAAACGTATATAAGTACACTAGCAATCCGCCCGTGGCTTTACCCGCGTAAAATGATTTTGGCTGTTTTTTCCATTCTCGCGAGATATTACAGGTTTGTAATGCATATACCTTTTATTTCTTTCCTTTGTTGAACCGAAACATGATAGGGTTAACACCTACTTAAGCGGAGATCTTATGGCGTCCTCCCGACTCCATCATCAGACCCTGAAAAAAATCCTATTGCAAGCTGCTCATAAAGACCAATCTAATGAGTCCAAACATGATGGGGTTAAGCCATCCCAGCGCTGAGATCCTGTGGTCACCTTCCGGTTCCATCATTAGAACCTGGAAATCATTTGTTTGTTCTTTGTAAAGTGCTCATCAAGACAAATTAAATGACCCCAAATACGATGGGGCTTAGACCTTTCAGAGCTGAGATCCTATGGCCACCTTCTGGCTGTATCATCAGACCCTGAAAGTCATCTCATTAGAAAGTGTTCATAAAGACAAATCTAATGAGCCTTAGCCTCAAATCTAATCCTTTATAATGTAATAATCAAATAATCTAATCTAATCTAACAAATCTAATCTAATCATCAAACACGATGGGGTTAAGACTTACCAGAGATGAGATCCTAAGAACAGAACTCAGAAACAGAAGTCAGTTTCAATTATATATTTAGATAGTTTCACATAATGCTTTTAGTGTTTATCAGAGTTTGGGTTGGCAAGTGCTGATTGGTAGATTATGGTAGAACTATGGCCTTCACATTCTGAGATTTTCTCAGGTCTACGTCCCGCGATTTTATTTTAATCAGATTAGAATGATGAGGAAAATGCTTTAGAGTGATTCTGTGACGACTGGTGATCAATATTTGCCTGATATCTACTTAATATATTTTTTAATTTTTCTGTATTACCGTTTTACGTAAAAAATGTCGTTCTTTTATTTTACTTACTTTTTACATTTCATATAAAATCCTAATAATAAGCTCTTAATTGTACAAACATAATTCATCCTTGACTCCTACATCCATTCTAACGAAAGCGTGTTCAAAAGTAATATATTCTTCTACATACAACATACAGCGGGCTAATTGCCGCTCATTAGGCGGAAGATAAGGCGGTAATGGGAGCAATTTATATAGCATGCAAGTATGTGTAGGATTGTGTTACTTTCCAAATTTGTTTGGGTAATTGTAGGAATGTACACAAAATATTTAACATTTTAGGGAAGGTTAATAAATTTTGTCATGTCACTATATGCGTCCGTCCGTCCGTCGGCCTGCCTATGTTCATGTACTCGTCCGTCCGCCGGCCGGTCCGTCTTTCCGTCCATTTTTCGTCTCTCAACTCCTTCGAATATAATATAATAGAATATAGTCCTTGCCTCAATATCAGCTGGCCTGTTAAAAATATATTTTGCGGATATAATCGGCGGAGATGTAGACAAAAATTTTGATAAAAGAAAAAGATGTTTAAAGACAAATAGAAATTGAGTACCTCATTTTATATTTTTATATATTATATAAATAAATTGAATGGGATGACATTAATAATTCGAACATAAACAGCGCTGAAATATTATTTTAAAAGGAACAAAGGCATTATTTTGAACATCAAAAGGCAAGGGTGATACTTATCGAGTGATTTGATGTGAAATGGCGCGGAATACGTGAGAATGGATTCAATATCAAAAATACGGAAGTACTTGGAAGACTACGAATGAAATATATCCAATTCTTTTTCTTAAATAAAATATAACGGTACTCAACATAATATAATATTAAGTTATTAGGGTAAATCGTCATCAATGCTATAAAATAAATTAATAACATAAATATTATAAAATCTGACACGAGAACAAATCCTAACTTGAATGTTGGGTACATTTCATTTGTTCCCTTAAATTCATTCATTTTCTTTATCTTACTACATTACATTATACAAAAATTGTATAGTGTACCAAAATGATAGGCTCGGTTTAATTGTTTATTTGTTTAAATAAAGGCTTGTTTTTAAAGATGATTATTTTTTGTTTATTTTATAGTGGGTTAGTAGTATATTTACAGACATATATACTGCCCAGGCCCTGGGGTAGAGCAAGAGCGGTAGTGCCAGGCACCAGATGCCAAAAGGCGTCAAAAAACTAAATGCGACACACAACTAAAAATAAAATTTTGATGGCGCCTTTTGAGGCTAGAAATTGCGCGACTGCCGAGGGTGTAAAGTTTTTTTTATCTGTTAGTTATTTTTTTTTATTGAAAACCAATATACGAGTTACTTGAATCACACGTCGACCAGCGGCGCTGGAAGACAATATCGCTCTGCCCTAATCCAGAGAGAGGTCGGCGCTTTACCTCTCGGCAAGTAGTGATGCACTCATTTTTAACCGACTTTGAAAAAGGAGGAGATTCTATGTTCGGCTGTATGTATTTTTTTTATGTTATAATCTTTATCTTTTAAAGTACTTTGTCTAGCGGCATATCCCCTTTCACTGAAAGAGGACTCAGTAAAACACTCATAATGTAATGTAGGCAAATGTAAACAGGCGGCTTTCGACATGATTGCATCAAGTTTTGTAATCTGATAGAATTAGGAGAATAATTACGTCGATTTAAAAGAATTTATTACGAAATCAATTACGTTTCTGCTTTATTGCGACCCCTGAGACTTCTCTTTGCGTTAATTACAATTAAGAATTCCAATTTGCTTGAAAAATACCTTTCAAATTAACAAAGCTGACTCTTATTGGAAGGGATTTTACTTTTTTCGGGTCAAATTAAAGCTTTCAGACCGTATTTATGTTTCAGCTAGGTAGCGAGAAATTTGTAATGGTTTGGCAAATTCATCTATTTTTTTTCTATTCTTATTCATAAAAATCAAGTATCTTCAGCTGCTTACTTTTTATACAGTTACATTTCATTTTCATTTCAATAAGAACCCTTAAAGAACAAAATTTCTTCAGAGCGTAGGTACTCTTGATAATATTCCGGAACTCCGTGTATTCTTGATAATATTAAGAAGGCCTGACTGCTGCCCGACAGTGGGTAATATAGCGTACTAGTTCAAAATTGACACTACACTAAAAGTAGCGCACCGTTTAGAGCTTTACCTTTGGTTGATAATTATATTACCTCACCAACTGCAGAGCTATGCTGCGTAAGGAGCTAAATTGGAGCTACTACTCTTTTTACAGCCCGCTGCTGCCCATGCTCAGCTCTCTCTCTAAAAAGCGTGGTGGTGTATGTTTTAGGCCTTCCCCCAGGCCTAAAACATACACCACCACACTGCTTCAATGCGGATAGGTGGATGCTGGTTAATAACCCACGAGTCTATCAACGCTTTCTCTATCTATCTTACAACTGTAACCGACTTAACGTTTTCTCTGTCGCACAAGCACGCATCAACGTTTGCTACTAGAGGTCACCCATCCAACTCCCAGCCGCGCCCGGCGTTGTTTAACTTTGTTGATCGTAAACTGTCTACACAAGCTAGCCTATGCGCGCTTCCTGAAATAAATATCAATTTAATATTTTGTGAATATTTGTAACGATGTCCCTAAACACACCTAATCCGCATTACCCCCAATTAATATTTGGATGTTGAATACTGCATAGCAATAAGTCCACTGTCGGCTGCGGGACGGCTTGTTATAGCCCGTAATTTCCCCGGAGATCTTAACATTCACCAACACCAATATCATTTAACCACGGCGTGTCACGTAGTACTTAATGTGTAGAGAATAAGATCGAATTTTACTAAGTTGTGACCGAACTAAATATCTGTTTCAATACACGAAGGCGCGAATCAGAAGATAAAGCAGTGGCTCTGCTAAGTCAATTGAACTTCTAGAAGCAAGTAACACACATCTAAAGTTATACCTATCACTTTTGTTCTGAACGGTCAGTAGCCTGTTCATCAAAATTTAATTTGTACAGAATAAATTATTTAACTTTCATAATAATCAAAGGTAAATAATAATAGATATTCTTTACATTTATGTTAAAGAGACTAAGACAAAGTTATTTATTATCTCATAATTAAATATAAGAAAATATTTACCACCTCTTCGGTAACAAAAATAATTCGACAAAATCATCAGACTTCGTCTGCGTATTTTTCTAGGTACTTAAGATATACTTCAAGAACTTTTACGTTTCCCTTCGGTTTTGTGTAATTCAACGAATAACATTTGTTTATATTCATATAAATAGTTTACTAAATATCTATACCTCTTAAGATTCAAATCGCTCGCTATATATGTAGGTACATGCTGTGGTAAGCTATCTTATCAGGAGCATAATACCTATTTTCTTTCTTAAATTTGTAAACATAAGTTGATAAGTTCAAAAACAATCACTTAATTTTGAATATTATTTTTATTTTAAATATTACAAAGAAAGATTATTTATCTACTTGATATTTAACTAAAATAATTAATAACGGACAAACCGAACGACATTTTTTCAGAAACGAAATTACCACTATCCCGATACCATACACGTAAACAATATTTATGTTACTCGAATAGTATTTATCAAAGGGTGATAAAAAGCTTTGAAGATCCTTCGAGAGCAGAGGCGCCGATCACTGAGTGCCTCCCTCGGCGACGATTCGTTAACATTCAACGTTTGTATCGACAATCGTTCCATCTGTCAACAAGTTGGAGCGCTCGCTGGGACAGGTTAGTTAGGTTCTGACAAATCGAGGGTAACCCTTTCTAGTTTTCAGTCGTGTTGTGCGCGATATTTTGATATCTTTTACTAGCTGGGATAGCTGAGTACAAAACACTTCTTAAGGTTTATATTTATAAATTTTTCCTTATCTACTTAAAATTTCTTACATGTTTTCTTGACGGGAAACATAGCAACTGTCGCCTGTGAACATCTAAGTAGAAAGGGAATCCTACAACTCACTTGCATATGCACTTGTAATCCGAAAACCCGGAATTAGTTGCATCTGAGAAGGAACCATATTACTGTGCCTTATTATACCTGTACTATACCTGTGCCATATTACAGTGCTTGTCACTAATTCCGCCGCAGGCCAGCATTGTTTTGTTTCCCAATTTTGTTTCCTCGGAGCCATATAATGAGCCGGTATAAGGTATACCTTATATTATAGACTAGCTGGTGCCCGCAACTTCGTTCGCGTGGATTTCAAATGTACCAACAGCAAATAATGTACTCAACTCTTGAAGT
>DWNK01000323.1:0-12345 GCA_018250315.1 Hyalothyrus neleus pemphigargyra | reverse complement strand
AAGGATAGGAAATACCGGAACACGACAAGGCGCCATTGACAGTAGACCCCGACCTGAGGGTGGTCGCTAGCCAGTCAGATCCCACGATGGGACCTTACCACCAGCAGTTGTTAGCTACTATTATAATGTTCACAATGGTACCTGCTCGAAAGATGCGCATAGTGTGATTCTTGGGACCAGCCATCTGACCACAAAGCTCTCTCCATCGACATTGGTCAGACTGCCCCAGTACAGGAAGTAGTCTTCATAGAACATGGGCAGGAGCCGCGACAAGGGGTACGGGCCAATACGAGTATGGGTTTGGGCTTCTTGGACCCGTGGAAACCCCTCGATTACCCAGCTCAGCCTGTCATCTGGGTTCACGCCATACTAAAAGTTGTAACTATAATCATGCAGTGGTAGATATTATATTATGTTGTATGTATTTTGGCCTTCTCTGTTAAATGAATATTTAGAGGATTCTTAAAATCAAGTCGTCTCTGGTCTGTTGCAGTCCGCTCTCATTCAAGATATAAGGGGAAAAGCTGACGCTACGTTAAAACCTGTTGGAACCCTGCATAAAACCTCCTACAAAATTTAGCGACTGCTGTCTATGGAACGCGCATGGAATTTTACCACTAGCGATTACCCATCTAACAATATTCCATTCCGCGCTCAACATTACATAACTTTACAGGTCGTAAGCGCTCTATGTCTATAGGGATATTGCTGGTGGTCATCTCATCGTGTGACCTGAGTGGCTAGCGACCACCCTCAGGCCGGAGTCTTCCGGTAGTACGCCTGAGAGCCAGAGTCCCTCTTCCCCGCCTTCCGAACTTTCATATCCTATCTCGTCCCTTTTCCCTTTAAAGCCAGCGAGCATTTGCGAATTCTCCGGTGTTGCAAATGTTCATAGGCGGTGGTGACTACTTACCATTAGGTATCTCGCCTGCCTCTTCGTTTGGCTAATGCATAAAAAAATATAAGCGCCCTAGTTCTATGAAAAATGAATGTAAATTAAATACCTTTATTATATAGCATATCATAACGACACCATCAGGATGCCGCAAGGCTTCTTCTTGAGTCATGTATTCTGATCTGAAGAATGTTACCTAAAGCAAGATTACTGGGGAAATTAATTTATTTACGACTACTTATTACTTCCCTCGTGTTGCGTATATATAAATCTGGTAACCCTTAGACCTTATTGCATTAAATTCAAAATTGAAACAATTAAACGAATAAAACCTGCATTTCTCCGGGATATCGTCTTTTATCAACGGTATGATCACTTCCTTCCATCATATCAGCTCCCCAGTGAAAATGAATTTGAGAAAACACGTGCTTTTCTAGAAACGGCCCACCTTCAAGGTAAGGCCTCTCTGTTCTCCATTTTGCGCCTATTAGTACTGAAAGGATATGTACCAGGTAGTACCTTGAACCAGGTGCTGGTGGTGAGGTCCCATCGTGTGATACGCTTTTTTATTTATTTATTTTTTATTTAAGCATACTAGATATATCAGTACAAAAGGCGGACTTAATGGTAAAAGCATTCTCTGCCTTTTCCCACCCTTCTTTTTGTTGTGGGTTCCTATCCTTGAGGCCTGTGGGTCATCAATGCGTTGCTGTTTCCTGTGAATTTGGCGTCACCAGACATTGACCTGAACGGCTTGAACATACATCGTAAATCCCTTATTTTCCTTCCAAACCGGCATTGCATTGGTGACTACAGCAGATGTTGCAAATTTGTATAGGCGGCAGAGAGCGCTAACCGTCAACTAGCCTGCCTGTCTTTCCGTTAGGCGTATACAAAAAAAACACGTTTATAGAATTTCCATCGGGCTAAATAAGAGCTTATGAAAAACAAAGTTATTTCTGAGGTCGCTTGATCAAAAAACATTCCATATGTTATTCTACCCATGTAAATCAACCTTACTTTTTTCAGAATTTTAGCCTAAACTTTTAAAATGCTAAATAGGAAATCATCCGCCCAGTTCAAAAATTATTTATTTAAGTTAATAAGTAATCTCACTTTTTTAAAAAGTATTCTACAATTTTAACCGAGTTTGAAAAAGGAGGAAGTTGATTTATGAATTCGTTTCGGTGACGCGACCAATTGATTTAATTTAAACATTGCTCTGTTGGGGTCGGTCCCAAGGGAGCCATTTTCTTTTCCTACTAATACAAATGTGGCGTGAGGTCGACATTGTGCCTACATAGCGTTTAATACAAAACCTTTTCAGGCTATAAATAGCCTGTCCTGAAAGAATATCGACGAGTTTACGACTTTGAGCCCTGGTAATAGATATTTACAACATATATCTATACTTACGTGTATATCCCGTGTTAGTCATTTTGATTTTATGTGGATAGATATCAAAGTTGTACCATTTGAGTTCAGGGCAATAGTACGTTAAGGAATCTGTAATAGATATGTCTATAGGTGTTGGAAGATGCCCCTCCGATTCGCTTAAATATTGTATCCATTCCAATGTTCCAGATGTTGGTATTGCTTTAATTTCTTCTTTTACCGGTAACTCTTCTTCTTCTACATTTAACAATATTTGTATGTACTACTAGAAGCAGTTACTAGCATCCCGTCCGCCTTTTATTAAGTACTAGCTGTGCCCCGCGGTTTAATTTTTATTAATTCAGACGCTTTAATTTGAGGAAAAAAAATTATCCCGTTTTCGCACCATTTTTCATTTATTCAACATGTTATATAGCATATAGCATTCTTCGATAAAGGGACTATCCAACGCATAAAGATTTTTTCAATTCAAACCAGCACTTAGTTCCAGATATGAGCGCGTTCAACCAAACAAATGAATTCTTTGGCTTAATAATATAAGTATTAATCTAAAGTTTCATTTGTGCCTGTTGTCCGTTAGCATCTGTGATTGTAGCCCGAAATCAGACATGAGAAACGTAATTTTATTTAAAAGTAATTTCACTTATATTTAGTGGGATTAGTCTAAGGGCTAAGTTACAAAGCTTATTATAAATGTAGCCAGGCAACAATAAGTCAGAATAGAGTAGTACACATAAAACTGATTTTTTAAGTTCTACTACCAAGAACAGTTACAGGTGTTTCATTGCATCAGAATCATTAATACGTAGATTTTGTGCTCCTTTCTGTTTTGAAAGGTGCTTTAAGAGAGGCGTTCTAATCGAGTCCTTAGTCTATTAGCTACAGATACCATCTAGTCAAATGCAAAAAGCATGACAATGAGATATATTATGTATAAAGAAATCTAACATATTTATTATTGAAATTAACTTACCTGTTTGAATGTTTGCTGTTATATTCATTTTAGTCCTTTACTGGAATTTTGACCCTAATCGTATTGTTGATAAGTTAGGTTTATTATTGGCAGTTGTTTATGCCATTGTTATTGTCAGGACATGGTAAGTAAGCATCACAAAATATGTAAAGACAAAATTATTATAATTTCTACACAACACGCTTTGACAAAATAGTTATATTCTATTTTAAAATAATAAAACAGAGTTAATTTAAAAATAATAATAAAGAGGTTCCTTATTATTCATTACGTTTACAAAGTCTATAGTTTTACTATCAGCTGAGCAACATTTCCCCATTATTGCAATTTCACTGAAAAATCGTAACAATATGGTAATGTCGTTTCATCACAAGTAGTAGGTCATAGAGAAAAATAAGTACCTATGTATAGTAGGTGTAATAAATTGTGTACTTCACTGTATGTCTTAATTGAGTCAAAATACAAAAATATCGAAATTTTTCCTATAACATTTTCATTGACCTGGATTATTCATAATTAACTTCATCATACACCAGCACCCGGTTATGGAGTCTGGAGATAAACAGGACACTCTAAAAAATATAATCACTCCAGATCGTGAGTTACTTGTCTGGGAAAAATGGATTCAGATAAGAATAGAAGAAACGACTCATTTGGCTGAAAAAACTGGTCGAGCTCCAGCAGACTTAACAATGAATTTGCTTGAAAATGTAAGACATGACAAGGAAAGGAAGACTGTACTAGAACACGCTCAGATAAAGCCGAAACCTACATTAAGAGGTTTTTTGTGGGAGCAACCTCAAAGATTGAAACAGAAATGCTATTGTGAACCAGTGTATGAAATTCAAAGAACTCGTGCTGAAAAAGGCAGGCCACGAATTGTGGAACATGTTGGAGTACCAGAATATATTCAAGTAACAGAAAAAGGCATCGCTGGGAATGTCAAACGAAAACTATGTCCCCAACTAAATAAAGAATATGAAGATTATAGAACTAAACGTGAAAATGCACTGAAGGATCAGATTAAAAAAATTGACGCACATAGGTAAAAATTAAAACAAAATTTTATTTATCTTAATGTTTTAAATTTTCATAAATTATGTAGTACTTTCCATTCCAGGCCTCAAATGCGTGAACTTATGATAAAAGGTAACAAACCTCAGCCTAGGCCTAAAAGAATGCCTCCGGTGCCTGACATCAAAATAAGTAACTTCGTAGATGAACCTATTCATATACCGCAGTCTATTTTCGCCCTTAGAATAAATAACACATTATTTATTAAAAATATACAAGAGCAAACGTTGTCATATTTATGGCAAATTAAAAAAGAACCGTGGCATGAATCCTGCTCCTATTGGTCATATTACTTTAATGTACCCATTAATAGAGTGGGAAGAAGCAAGCTCTTTCTCCAAAATCTTGGAACCGTTACTTTGCGCTATTGTTGGAAGAAAATAAGACGTTCAATTCCATTTATACCTGAAGACATTTATGAACAGGTATTCTATTTTAATAAAAATGAAGATGTCCTATCCCCTGGTCAGAGTAAAGAGATATTTTTCAGTTTTATATCAAACAAGCCTGGCATATATAGTGAAAGCTGGGAACTAAGTACGTGCAATATTTGTTTCTTCGATACATTAGGTGATAAAATAATTATTAATCTTCAAGGTGATTCCATGGAAAATATCGATAGAGTTAAAAGAAAACTAGACATTCTTAAGGACAGAATCAATAGAAAAGCAATTAAAAACATAGTTAGAAGTATAATAAATTATGCAATTGATGAAGCGGTTACTACTAAACCTCAAATTTATCCGTACAAACATCTTTTTTTGGAAGCAGAAATGTTTGTAATGAAAAATCCCGTTTGTTTTTATCATCAAACGGAAGTTGTAAAAATGAAGGAGTCATATACTGAAATGGTTTCCGATGAGTTATGGGACCTATCTGTAGCAAGTTGGAGAAAGAAAATGATGGAAAAACAATTTGACGAAAGAATGATATATTATGAAATTTTAAGAAAATCACATGCACACTTAATTAAGCCTTGGTCAGAAGGGGAGGATTTATTGAAACAGAAGTATAGAGCTGTGAAGATATTTCTCGGTCAGTTGGCTGATAAGTTTGATGAGGAGTATTTACATATATCTAAGACAATAGGTGCTGATGTTCAACAGCCTGAAAATAATGATAAACAAGCGTCTAAGTTGACAATACAATCAACTAACTCAATACATCCTTTGACAATGAACACAATTCGCAATATCTTTTATGTCCATGCTTACGAACATGTTGCGGTGACTATTGAAATGTGTGCCGGCATATTAAGCAGTTTGGATCTCAATAGATGGATTGAGTTTGACTTTTGTCGTACGTGAAATTCATATTATAAAATATATATATTGTTTGATACGAAATAAGAAAGTTAATATTACTTATTTTCATATTACTTGAAATGTTGATTTAACTTGGAGCACGGTCTTGCTTACAAAAGATAGTTTGTGTGTGTGTGTGTTATAATAAAATAAAGAAAAACAAATAAATGTTTATAATTTATTGTTTCTAAACATATATATTTTTAATATAAACTGTATGATCTCTACCGTGAAGCAATTTTTACCACATCCACATAGTGTGGCCGGTATCCACACCGGTCCAGGCTCATAGATGGGGCGACCATTTTAGTCTACAGAAGCAACAACGGATTTGTATTCCTGTTCTGCATTTAATGTCTTATCATCTACACAGTAGACATATTTTTATAAAACTTGATAATCTAAGTAACATTAGGGATAAATAAATAAAAATTGTAAGCTCGACAAAACTACGAAGTGTCAATTACATAATGCCTTATAACTTAGACTTAAGTTGTTTAACATAGATCACGGAGTGGCCGACCGGATGCTTCTGTGTAGGACGCACGTTTCTCTCGATGAGCGTATTGTCGGCCCCCTCTAATTGTCTCAGGAGACTCAGCTGTGAAACATTGATTAGGATGAGTACTGATTAGAAATGTTTTGTTATCGTAAAATACAGTGGTAGATTTTCATACCGCTTTCTGACCTAAGCTACTAACGTTTGCACTATTGTTATACTTTCCACATTAACCATATATCCCTATAAAAAGAAAACCTTTCAGCGAAAAAAGGGGACCCTCTTTACCCGGCATATTTCGAAATCGAAGTCTTCTGGGGGTAGTTTTAAGTCACGCCGCTACTATACGGAGGAGGATGGTTTGCAGGGGTAACATCTATTCTACCACAGGACAGCATACAGGATTGGATCACTGAGAAACCCTGTGAGTCTGTGACCTGTCCTACGGTTAGCACAATTGTTTATCCTGTTTGAAGAGTGTATAGCAAAACAATTTCAAGGAGAGATTACGAGTTAGATCTCAAGAGATAACATCATATCTTTGATTGACTTTAGGTATCGGCTCCTGTTCCATTTGCAGTCTAGTAGCAGTGGCAACTTATCAGCAAATGGATTAACATTTTCTTATATTTTTTAAAAAAATATGGCCATAGCTCTGGTTGTTATGTACGTGGTACATGTATCTGGATGTTATTATATACAGATTGTTGTCCCTGGGTGGCGTGCCCTTCCACGCGATAACCGACTTTTGCTCTAGGACGATCTCAAAAAGCTTTGTGCAATGGTGCGATTCTTTGTACCCGGAAGCTCCGATCCGAAAGAGTAGGAGCACTCGTAAATTACCGCATATTTGAACCGTTTTATCCCTTTTATCGCACCGCAACACCCTCCAAATAAATTACTACTTTTGCCGTTGTGCCATACTACCAGATAAGATTCATTGGCAACAGCTACACAGATATTATATTTTAATGCTATATACAGGATTTAATTATACAGAATAGGATCAAGAAATGAGAATTTAGTTCACTTGACATTAACGACCGTGATACCATGGACACGTGAGATCATAGAATACAGATGTGTGAGATGGAGTCGATTGGCAAATAATAGTCCAATAAGAACTAATCTAAGCTACGCTATATTATAATTAAAGAGAAACCTGCTGATGAAAAATTCATGTTAAGATTAACGAATCTAATTATAGGCACATACTCCAGCAAAGGGTTAAGGGTAAAAGATAGTCGTTATGCAAGGTAGTACTAAAATTAGGTAAGCACCTAATAATTTTAGCAGTACCTTGCATGACGTCTGTCTTTTACCGTTAATACTTTGCTCAAATAGACCTTTCTGAACAAGAATTTCTTCCCGTTTTGGGAGAGGAAGAATTCTTAAACGATACTTTGTGTGAAAGTTTGCCTTGAATGTTGTATTTTGACTTTCCTTAATGGTTCATTTTCTTCTGACTTGAGGATAAGTGTTGATACCAGTGGGATTATTACCATTTCTTAAAGTAATATTATTTTAATCTTACTTCAAAATTTCGTGCTCATTAAGTATGCAGTTTTTGTACGTGTAGTCTATTAAAATAATATTGATTTGAGAAATTATAGTATCAGTATTATTGGAATTAGAGCAGACATTAGTAGGGATTATTGGATTTATGCTAGAACGGTTCCTTGTCATTTTACAGCCGCCCTCTAACAGTAAGTTCAATGCCTGCGTTCTCCACGCTATCTTTGAATTAAAAATAAGACGGATATTTTAATAACACTATATTTTTTAACTTGATTTGGATAGTATATCGTGGTTTTATTCTCCTGGTAAAGGATGCTGGTTAATTAATCGGCACCCTATTTGGGAATGGTAATCATGTTCCTACTTACCTGCTCATTGCCAATGTGCACTGGCTTCTCATACAAGATCCATGTGACGCATTCAGTAAAGGGTGGTGTCGTCAGGGATCCCTTGTAGGTTACGTAGTTACCTACTTTCAAATCGTCTCTATCCATGAAAGCCAGAGAATCTGAAATGAATAGAAAAGCAATATTGCAGTATCATTGAACGTAAACGGCTAATAAATAAACAAATAATAAATATAAACAAATACGCTATGCTAAGGGTATGTTTTCCTATTTGCTTATCTCTAATCTTAGAAGATCGCATCAACCTATTACTCTCCCACTGCTAGGCTTAGGTTTCCACACAAAAAAACTAACGAATTAGCCCACACATATATACTTTAGAGACTGCTGTTTTATGGAACTTGCTAGTACCTATGTAGTGAAAGTTTCCGTATGATGTTTTCCTTGATATATACAGCAATTTAGTGATAATTTCTATACTTATATGCATAAAACGGGCCCTGCAGTGGAAGATCGTAATTTTTACCTTTGGGTTGATTGGTTGGTTTGGGTTGGTTATTAATCGGGTTTTACTGCTAATAAATAAAGTTACTCCCTAGTAATAATACTTATTGACTCGTTGTACAAAAAATCGTTTCAATTATTTTAGTAAATCACGATCACAAGAAAATAAATACGAAACATCCTACTTCCAGGCGTTCAAGAAAAAATTTCATCAAGCACGAAATCCTCTTGTAATAAAATTCGTATTGTTTATTTCTGAACTAAATTGGGTGTTTGCTCCAATAGACGCAAAATAAAGTTGACGGTGATTGAAAGTGGGTTCACAAGCAGTAACAATGAGAAACAGCCATTAGCCAAAAGCTCGTGAGCTCATGACCACAGAAGTGTTTTTACACAGCGGTATTTAAAGGATAGTCAAGTAGGTTACTGACTGTTTGCTTGACCTATTTGGGTACGGCAATATGCATATAAGAAAGTTTTTGATTAAAAAAGGAAATAAGTATTTGGTTTGGAAGCCATCAAGGACTATCCTTAATTTGATGTGAATTAAAAGTATAAGGCAGACAAAGCTTGGATGGTACCCCTATGAACTAAAGCAAATTTTTTTAAAGTAAAACAAAGTAATTTGTTCAAGCTGTAATTTTAATAGCTTATCAATTACTTGCATTAGGCCGCTACATATAACAAACAATAAAAAATGATAAAGTTAACAATTAAAGGAGGTACCCATACATGATAATTTCGTCGAAGTATTTAAAAAATGTTTAGTCTTAAATGAAATATAATAAAAATAAAAATATTTAGTGATAAATATTTTCGTGGTATGTGTTTGCACTTGGCAGATTTTTGTTATTGTTTCGTTGCTACTTCACATACCTACTAAAATGGCCGCATTACTTATTTAAACCTTCACTTCATCACTTAAACACTTACCAGGCGAAAGCTCAATAGCATGATCGCGCTTCCTGATCTTCTCGAATCCCAGGACGAGCTTGTCGAAGCCGGGATTCGGAGCGTCTGAAGCTTCCATAAGGAATCCCACAACAGCTAGTCCATCTGGATGGGCAAGAGCCGCTTCCAAGGAAGGGTACTTGCTATTGTAGTGGACCAGATGGCACTCAGCAGCATATCTGTAGAATAAATATAACACATATATTTTTATTATTTAACTGTACTAGTGACTACTTACCTTAAGTTAGTGCCTTCTTGCGTTAATGAATTGGATTTACCAAACTCTTTTATTTATGAAGGAAGACCAAATTAGTACACTGATCGACCATTTGTAAATACAAGGTACCCTCACTTCCAACAAAAACCTGTCTTAAGCTTTAATTTAACGAAGATGAGTAGTATTTGAGTTTAGCCTGTTTTGTCTGATTTGAGTTTTATTAATTGGAGATTCTATCTATTCTATATTGCTTCCCTGTACATCGCCAGTTATGCAATGAATTTTTATTACAATATTTTTTTACTTCAAAATATTTGTGTCTAGCGAAAATTACAAAGCGTACCCACAGGTGGAAGCTAATTTAATAAATTATTATCGTTGCCAAATTAGACTTTGATATAAAACAAACTTCCCTAATATTAAAATCATTGACGTGGACGCTAATTTCTAATTAAAACTTGAATGAAGTGCCTTTTTGTTTCCTTATTTAATTCGTTTTTTAAAAAGATAATTTGAAATGAAAGTACATGTTCTTTAATTATATTGTTATTTATGGTATAGTATACAGTAGCATACATAAATAATATACTTCTGTTCCAACGTTAAAATTCTTCAAAGTTAAGAAAATTTCTTTGTTTCCATTTGAAGGGTCCCGCAATGAAGTTTCAAGCCTATGGCTCATGCTTTGACTTAATTAATTTTTCTCTGTATCTCAGGAAAACTGTCTTATTTTCAATTTTTTTGAACGAGATACAGCTCCAGTATAAATTAAACATTTAGTAGGTATAATTCCAAACCACTTGATGTTAAATTAACCTTCCCGTCAATAGTCCTTAGTAGTGAATACCAAATAAAGCAGTAATGATTTTGATCCGGTTTAAAGGATAAAGAAAGTGTAGGGGCAGGCGAGGAGGCGGGCTATCCGATCGCTAGTAGTCAGATGAAAACTTGCAATGCCAGAGGGATTGCTATTGCCTAACTAGGCTGCATCTATCAGTATTATTATAAAACACTAGCTGTGCCCCGCGGTTTCATCCGCTTTATCTTGAGAAAAAAACCTATTGTTACGCAACGGAAGCTCTCAATAGGAAATATTTTTCGCGTTTTGGCAACATTTTTCATTAAGTCTGCGCTCCTATTGGTAGCGTGATCTTATAAAGCCTATAGCCTTCCTCGATAAATGGACTTTTCAACTCAAACCGTGAGATTAGTTAGTGTGAACTAAACAAAAAAACTATTTAGCTTTATAATATTTGTATAGATGTGTGAACCAATCTGCACTACACAGGATCAAAACGGTTAAATTCTTCTTAGAATAAACTAAAAGTAGGAAAATAGTTAGTTACCAATGTGCTCTGGAACCTTCAGTTGCATGTCCATACCCAGTGTGATGGCTAAAGCATTAACAGTATTAACAGTGGAACTGATAATAAATTTATAAAAATAAATAAATTTGAAGTATCTGTTTGTATCGGGATCCAAAGATATTCCAGATTCATCTCTTTCACCACACGGGTTGAATTGGCAAAAGAAAACTGGGTGGAGAAGTTAGCACTCCATGAGTTTACCGGAGGACCGTGGAAAGGAACTTGAACCCAAAACTCAAGGTCGACCTTTAGATTTAGCTCGGGGAAGAACTCTGACACAATATCCCGAGCGGGAGAGAATACATGTTTGGCGTAACATTGAATAATTTGCATCAAAAGAACGTAATTCAGAGATGTGGGCATTAGGATTGGCAGATTTGACTTCAAGAGTTGAGTACGTTATCTTGCTGTTGGTGAACGAAGTCGCGAGCACCAGCTAGTGGATAATATACATATTACATACCCATGTCCATCGACAATATGTTCGCAGCCGGTGTAGTCATCGAAGGACCAGTGGAAGTGCATTTGTTCAAAGATGTACTCTCCGATCAGCGGACCACCGCTAAGACGTGGCCGTGTCGTGTCGAAGTTGTAGTAGGCTAGAAGACGAATACAAGTTATTGTTATGTTCTATTTATGATATTGTAGCATACGAGCAGGCCACCTGATCGTAAGTGGTCATTGCCGCCTATATACATCTGTAACCAATACATGCAAAACAGGAGATCTGGAGTCGATCATAAGTGCAACTCCTGAAGATAAGCATGTCTCCTTATCCCGGCATCCACACTTTTCAACCGAAACAAATACAATTGCTTCACGGTAGAATGGGTGCGGTACCTTCCCGGAAACGCGAACGTACTAGGAAACCATACCTACACCTTGATCTGAGGACGTGGACATCGTCAATCCCATCTTTCCCTTTAGAGTCGGATCGCTTGCCTCTTCGTTTGAATTATACATAAAAAAGATAATCATATGATGTCCGTCTTAAGCAGTAACCACTTAAAATTGAACCCGTTTATTGAGTCTATAATAATTGTACATACCTACTTTATGTACCACATCAAAAAATAAATCGATAAGTCATTATTAAAAACTAAACCCTTAATTTGCGTAGGCTTTTTTGTGAGCAACCGTACAAAGGCAAGCCTAATAAGATTTTTGTTTTGAGAGTTCTTTATATGAATGAAATTGTAATTCGGAATAAAAGGTTTTGTGTGTGTGTGTTTTACTAGGAATTTTGCCAACTTTTTATTTAAACCAATTGGCCCGCCGATATTTTTGAAGTTTAATTTATA
>DWNK01000322.1:0-12356 GCA_018250315.1 Hyalothyrus neleus pemphigargyra | reverse complement strand
TTTATCTTCACATATTATTGCTAATAATATTATATGACTACCTCTTTCTGGACATACCCATTTGTGTAATGAACTAACCACAAATAGGACAGCATTCGCATTTGAGGTCGATCGCAAATGTAGCTTCACATTTACCTGAGGTCTAAGTTAGAAGCCTCTGTTGTACGGTATCACACCCTTCAAACCACGCCAACACGACCATTGTTACTAAGGCAGAAACAGATTGCTGATAATATTGTGTCCTCTTTGGATTACATTCCGTAATGAACTCGTGAATAGTACAGGGGCCAACAAGATATCGACAAATCCGTCACTGCGCCTGATGGCTGAAGTAACATTGCTAGATTTGGCTAAGGTTAGTATGAGTTCCAATCAAAAAGTTCGATTCGACTTTGACGATTTGGGTGACTGAATTTTCATTGATCGCATGGCTCTCTCAGCCAATCAAAATCGGAGGTCGATGCATAACAGTGTATCGAGCACTTTTTGATTACAACTTATACTAAGGGTAACGTTTGGATGTTCGATCGAGCTCAAAAACTACTTAAATTATTTTGGCAAATAGATATGAATCTGTTCGTTATTTAATTTAATAAAAATGGTATACCTTCGGCATAGGTTCATTATAAAAATAGCGGACTCGAAAATGAGATATAACCCTAAAATCCCCCAGAATTACACACAACAAGAAACTACGTAAGTATCAGCGGACATGTTCATTATCGTTGGCAATATACACTGGCCTTGTTCGGTTATCTTCGACGCTATTACATTACGGAATGACATTCCAATACCGACACGACAATATGAATGCAATTTTACACGTTTTCCATTAACTTATAAACTTTAGGCAATGGATATTAAATTTATGAGATGAAGTAACTAACGAGTATACTTATAGCCCATCTGATGGTCAGTTCCGCCCACAGGCATCTATGATAGATTCCTAAAAAAATAGTAGCCTTAGTATGAGTTGGGAGTTGGGATGAGGAGTGCTCGGTAAACTTTTCGTATCGAATTGGCATGATTCCGACGTTTTAATTGTCTAAGTCAGCCAATGTTAGGATCAAGGTCGATACGATATAGTGCATCGAGCACTCTTTTTTTATAACTCATACTAAGGATTAAAACATGTAGGATGTCTGTCAGAAGTGTAATAGCGATTATTTAGATTTTTTAGAGCTAATTTTAATTGTAATTAACAAAACGAAATAAATTAGATTATACATATGAGCGGTGCCGCAAATAAAGCCAGGCTTAACTATGAAAGACTCGATGATTAAATAGCTCCATATCGATTTTCGTCAGAATTCATACTGAGTGTTTACCGATTTCTTGAGTTCATTGCGCGATTCAATAATGAGATTACGATTGGAACGAATTTTCCAATTACTTTTTGATAAATTAAGAAATACATAAATGTGTTATTCAATCTGTAGGTACCTACTCTGTACATGATTCTTAAGTCTAATTAATAAATAAATTGTTAAGAAATAACGCTTGCGCAATTTGCATTTTTAGGATTAAGTGGCCTAGTGGTTAAGTTTTATATGATTTTTTTATTTAAAATTTAATTTCTTCTTTTTAGAATTTAAAGAAATGCTTGCCTTAAAAATGTTTTTTTAATATTATTTTTTTATTTGAGAACAGTCCTGAGTAGAAGTAGTCAATATTAGATTAATGTTGATTTAAAATGTTGGAAAAAGGCCACCCTACCAGCATTACAAGTCTATATTAAAATTCTTATAAAATTAGGATTATTAATATGAAACTGATATTCAACAATTTTTCACGTTATCCAAAGAATTATTTTTGAGCGCAGTATCCTCGATTGCAGAATTTGATCGCAACGATTTTTTACAATTATTTTCAACTAACTAACGCATATGCTGTTACAGATTTTATGAAATTGTAATTATTGAAGAGAAACAGTCATACAACTAAGTTACAAGTTATACTATGTTGCGAAGATAAGTTTAAATAAAAATAATTTATATTTGAAATTTTTTTATGAATTATCTTTTGACATTTCGGATCTTTGACTGTTCCCGGGAAAAAACCAAAAGGCATCGGGAAAGGGAGAGATCGGTGCGTTCCTAGGGGATTGAAGAACCTCCCTACATATATAAAAGAACCCGCCGAGGGAGTCTAGTGAGTAAAAACCTCGCATCTTGCTTTACTTATATGTATTATGGTTATGGATCAACCTCCTACTTCGTGGGCCGGGGTTCAAAATGACAAGTTACAAGTCAAATAGTAACTTAATTAGTAGTCTAGTTGGGATTAGTATAGAAGGCGTCGCAAAAGCGGCCTTTGGGGGATGCCAGAATCTAAGACCTACTATGCAGCCGCCGAGGGATTTTTGTAAGTACTTCATACATCCCGATCTTTGTCCTCCTGTGTCCCTCCTGCGTTGCCACTCCTGAGTACTAAGATGTCGCCTCATATATAAATGAGCAGGCAATCACATCCTTTCACTGAAACTAAAAACTCACGTTAAAATAGGTGTAGTGGTTTGGTTGGCAGAGATATTTTTATGTATATGCCAAAGGAAGAGGCAGACGAGCTTGATCGTGAGTCCCTCGATAAGACCTTACCACATGCATTATAATATCGAATAAAATTACCCATATAAAGTCGAATCGATCATTTCGACTAAATAACAACCGATTGAAAATACAAATGATTCGCCTCATCGTGGCCTCGACTCCATTACGTCGACATTGTAACTTGAAACGATCTTCATTCGCAATTCAATTTAGATATTGTAATGAGGTATGGTTTTATTAAACTAAAACACGACCAGGTGATAGAACCGGTTCTATGATAAAACCTGGTCGCTGGTGGTAAGGTCCTATCATGTGACCTGACGTACTAGCGAACACCGTTAGACCCCAGTCTACCGCAATAGTGACTTGTCGTATTATGGTCTGCACCTGAGAGCAGAGTCCCTCTTCCACCCCGAGCTCACAGGAAGCATCGCTTTGAGAATCCCCGAAAATACGCCGACAGAGGCACCGCAACAGGATGGGTAGCGTAGAAAGAAAGAATCTGGCTCTACTGCACTACCGGAATACGACAAGTCGCTATTAGCGTTGGACTAGAGCCTGAGGGTGGTCGTCTACCATTCAGGCTAAACGATAAAGCCTTAAAGTGGTTATAGAAAAAGCACAGATACAACATGGAATTAGAGACGAAACTTATCAGTGTTCCAGATTTATTCATAGAGAAAAATAGTTTTTTCCTAATCTTCATTTCCGTATAATACAAGGGTTTCCGTATAATATAATACAAACCATATTAAGCCGGTTTAATCTTGATAATATATGCAATGTCTTATTATACTCGTTTTCATTCATATCGTTGTATGAAAATGCGTAGAATATGGTAATTTATGCAATGTTCTATGAGTAGGGCCAATATTTGATTTTTGTCATACATTGTTATTACGTTTTATTTTTTATTTTTCTTAATCAAGAATAGTTATGGATATTGTTTGATTATATATGTCTTATTTTATTTTGCTAATATTTTAAATGAGAAAATTTATTTGGATTGATGTATGTTTCTTATTCTTTAAAACAGAAAAAATAGGTTTAATTATTACCAACTGGCGTTCTTCTCGTTGCTTCACCACACCCTTTTCTCCTAAGTACCCTTAGTATGAGTTGCAGTCAACAAATGTTCGATACACTATTTCGTATCGACTCCCGATTCCGCTATTTTATTGGATGAGCGAGCCATAGATTCGATGACCGCGACGCTCTCAGCCAATCAAAGAGTGGGGAATCGGAAGTTTTCGTTTTCGATGATTGAGTAGTCGAAAACGAGCAAAGCTTGTACTAAGGGCACTGGTCTTCACTGGTTGATTTTGGAAAAAAAAACGTAGCCTATGTTCATCCCATACTTAAAAGTATCTCCATGTTAAATTTCATTACATCCCGTCTAGTAGTTTGTCCGGGAAAGCGTAACAGACAGACAGAGTTACTTTCGCTTTTATAATATTGGTATGTTACTTAGATATTAATGCTATGTTTAGAACTTGATTTATTATGTTAAATTTAACGAGAGCGAAACTGCGCGAAGAAGCTAGTAAGTAAACAAATTGTTATTTCAGTAAAAATAATCTTTCATTTGTATCATAGCAATAAATTTGGTATTTCCAGCTCTATGGTTAAAATACCATTGAAATTGAGAGCGTACTTCAATATCTGGAAAATTTAATTCTGATTCGAAATTCTGTGTAATATTCGGGAACTCTTCACCAGTACTGAATATCAATTTATGTTTATTTTATTAAAAATCAAGTATCCGTCTGTTATTTCAAAGTAAAGTGGGTAATGCATATAGAATGTGATACAACTGACTGACTGTTTTTACACTTACGTTTATATAACTGACTGTTTTTGTCTCGCAAGGTACTCTTCATCACTGCTGTCCCATTGCTGGGCTCGCGTCTTCTCTCAGAATGAGAAGGTTTAGGGTAGTCCGCCAAGTGCGTATCACATACCTTTTGAGAACTTATTTTGAAGAATTTTGATTTTGAAGAATTCTTCAAATCACTGGACGGATTTTTTAGAATTATAGTTATTATAGCCCTTCGCAACGGAATCATAAATAAAAAAACTAAATTGAGACCGCTGCATAAGTTCGGGAGCTACGACGCACCAACATACAAATAGATTCAAAAAATTATATTCAGACGGCTAGATCGATTTTCTTGAATCATACTCATGATCTAATTATCATCTTGATCGAATGTAAGCTGGTGGTATGTCCCATCGTGTGATCTGACTGACTAGCGACCACCCTCAGGCCTGAGTCTACCGTCATTAGCGACTTGTCGTGCGTCTGACAGACAGAGTTCCACCCACCCTTCCCATCCTTTAATTTCCATCCCGTCCCTTATCCCTTTAAAGCCGCTTGGCTTCCACATAAAATAAAAAAAATCTTCTTCGATATAAAATAAACGAAATTTAAATCGGCGCGGCGACGATGTCATAGACAAACACACATACACGATGCTACAGGTCTATCACAAGCACACACACATACACACTATATTCCTCTTTTTTAGTCGGTGTTTAAAAATAAAGACAGTTGCGTTTTAAGCTCAATAGACTTAACTAATGTTTGATACAGTTGCTAACAGTAGGTTATGTATCTCAAGTTGATGTGGGTTCGTGTAAATTATTCATTAGGCATGTATTTCCCCGTCCAGGGAACATCCTGTACGCGGTTATCGACCGAATTGCTAGTCCATAGAGGTGAGAATTCCATGAGTTTGACAGATGCTTATCAGTTATGCACTTAAATGATACATGCCCGTACAAAAAATTCATATTCTGTCGACGTCTGTTATCTATATGTTACAGTACGTGGCTTCTTGTCACTTTGTCCATATTAAAAGTCCGTTTTTAGGATGCCAAAGGGTGCCAACTCCGCTGTCTGTTCGTCAGGTA
Source organism: Hyalothyrus neleus pemphigargyra (assembly GCA_018250315.1). NCBI lineage: Eukaryota > Metazoa > Arthropoda > Insecta > Lepidoptera > Hesperiidae > Hyalothyrus > Hyalothyrus neleus. The sequence continues at coordinate 6,894 of DWNK01000322.1, read as the reverse complement.
GACACTTGAAAATTTTACAGATTGTGTATTACTATGGCCTTATAAAAATGAAATAAAATAAAACTAAAGTCACACTACATATATTTTTTAAATAGTTTAGTACATAAACATTATTTGGTTGTACCTACTTGCCTATGCATGGTTCCCAATTCCCATGCATATGCGAGTGCAACTCACGCTTTCGTCGGTTTTTACTATAGACTTTAAAACGTTTTTTTGTAAATTAAATTAATTTCTTTTTGTTAAGTCGTTGAACAAAAATTTATGCCCTTTCACCTTCTAAGGACGAAGAAGGGATCAAAGGCCTATATTGTATTCTGGTCTGAGATGTAATGCGTTTGTTTTATTGTGGGTTTGACCTCTGTTTAGTAGGAGGTTTTGTAGATTAGAAAGGTCAATTGAAACGAACGAACAACACAACTTTTATTTGATATTATTTCGGTGTGCATGATTAGGTAATGTCTGATCCATTCTCTCGGCCTTTTTCAGGCAACTATTGCGACTATGCTTGCTATATAAGGCGCCGATTTAATTAATTGAATCCTTCTAGAAGACGAATCAGACCACGATCACGACCCGAATCCATAAAAAAATTCTTGACTTTTTTTTTATCAAAGATTATTTAAATTCTTATTTTATTATTAAACGTTCTAAAGATTTATTTTAGTTTAGTTTAGTTTAGTTTATAAGCACGTGAAAGTCTTTAGAAAGTGGAATATCAATCGAGCTTACCTACAATCTTTCATGACGGTTCTAATTCATACAGTTGTGTACATAGACAACCATACATCTTGGGATTGGCGTCTTTGAGTTGAAAATTTGGAAATCTTAATAAAACTTAGAAACGGAACGAAGATTGTCGGTTTCCTAAAGGCCTAGCATTAGTAGATTGCCAGCTTACGTAAGCTTCCATTTCTATTGCAGATGTTTCACGTGACGTAATTATATAGATGAAAGTTCTTAAAGTATTGAAAAGACTTCAATTATTTAAAAGGATCATTTTAAGATAACGTAGATATATACCTACCTATGATCTGTTCGAAATATTAGTATTATTTTATATATTTTAAGTAATAATCTAATAATGAACAACTCCGTTAATGAATTTTCTACTACGAAGTACTTTTGGACTCGCTTCAGTTGGACTTACGAAAAAATTAAATATACTAGACACCTGATAGCTCCGAAAGCACTTCGTACCGCGAAACTTTGGTTGAATCTTCGGGTTCATATTAAAGGAGTAGCAAGCCTACAGAACCCAGTAACAATAACGTCACGGGAAAAATAAATGTAGCGCTAATACAGAACCCAGTAACAATACTGTAGGGGAGAAATAAATGTAGCGCTAATACCATACGGATGAACCAAACACTTTCGTTTTGCCTTTAAATCATATTTTTTCATTTTAGTCGTTATACTCCGAATAGTGTCTCGAAGATCAATGTCTAATAATGATTCTTTACGCTTTCTTAGCCTACTTTATTTGAAATCGGTCTTTAGCATCTCTAATACACCTTATTAACATTGACACTATTCGTACGCAATTAGAGACGTCGACGACTTTAATGACATTTCTCAACTCGGCCTTGGTCGGTGCCGGTAAGTGCTCACAAAAACACTCTATTTACCTAACTTTGTTGCACTATAGACATGTATTGACAGTTAGAAATATTTGCATCAAATTCATTGCTGTGTAGAAAAACAGAAAGGATTGTGGACGGAAGTTTGAGCGGGTATTGTATATTGCGTATCACGAACGCACCGCGAGTTTCTCGCGCGTGATACACTGGTGCAAGGAACCACTGCGATAAACGGCCTACAAAATGCTCACTCAAAAGTGGGTCGGCCTCCAATGGCAGTCGTCAGTCGTAATTAAATATTTTCATCTGCATGTATTGTTGTTTTCGATGAGTCAGGACTTTTATTAAGCTTTGCATCTTCCTGTTACTCTATGCATATAAATTGCATGAACATTCGTATGATCTCCGAGCTTATCCTTCCTTGTAAAGCCAGTGTAAATTTTTTCTGAAGTTGTATTCACTTCTTACATCTATTTAGATACTATTTTCGTGATAAGATTTTAATAATAAGTTACTTCGATTAGAACTAATTTTACTATAATAACATTTTTGATCTTAATATTTTCTAAAATGTAGATGACCTAAATATATTTTTCTTCATAACAGTGAAGTCAGTATTTAAAAAAAAAATTAAATGGAAGTAATTAGTTAAGTGTTAAAAATCGGTAATATACCTTATCAAATTTTTAGTAATGCTGAGTCATAAAGGTTAATAGATTTCTCAACGGTAAGCAACGTACGTAACCCATGCCGTACTAATATCATAAATGCGTAAGTAACTCTTGTATGTCTGTCTGTTACGCTTTCACAGCCAAATTGCTGGACTGAATGTCATGAAATTTAATATGGAGATATTTTGAAGTATGACGATGAACATAGGCTACTTTTTTTTCAAACTTCTACCCCTATGATTGTGTAGTAGGGGTGAAGTTAAACTTTCGCCAGAAAAAGGTCAAAATCATGTAGATCATGCACGCGAAGCCGCGGACGGAAAGCTAGTAGCTGCATATACTTACTAAGTATTAAATACATCACTTGATCATTATCATCGGTATTATATAAATAGGCAAAGGTAAATCATATAAGAACGATTTTTTCCTATGTTTCTTAACTGATTTTCTAAACGTTTTATTTGGTAGCTGTCGTCAAGCTCTAAAGATATCAATAACGTCTCATCGTTTTATCTGACTGTTTAGCGACCACCCTGCAGCCGATTCGATATTCCAACTCTTCAACTCTTCCCCTTACCATCCCATCCTCTCCTCTTTCCCTTCAAACAATGCAAGTATTGGCGACTCCTCTGGAGTTGCAAATGCATAACATCAGGTATCTAGCCCGCCTCTTCGATTGGCTTATACATAAAAAAGTCAAAGATCTAAAGTTAGTATGCACAAAAACTGAAGTTAAAATGCCGCATAGCTATCCGATGAGGTTTAGCTGCAGCACTCAGCCTTCGATCTTGACACATTTTTCGGCGCAGCTAAGATTTGTGTATAACCTATACCGATACTCGTTTTAACGGCGGCTTTGCTCGCGTAAAAATATCATACGTGTATTTACTACGAGAATATGTCTTTTCATTTTATTTCCATCAAAATGTGTCATTTCAACTTAAACTAAGTATAAATCATAATTAAGATCAGCCCTTCTTCACTGTGATAATCAAACTAAAAGAGATATAAAAAAAAAAATCAGCAGATTCTTCTTCTTTCCTCATACCGGGAAAATATATAAATAAATATCTTTGGACAACTCATACACGGCCATCTGATCGCAAACTAGACAGAGCCTAAGCTATAGTAATCAGACAACTGATAAACCTATATATTTCTAAATAAATACTTATATAGATAATTATAACTTATTATAACTCAATTTTGGAAAAAAATGAGGCACGTCATTTTTACTATTAGGGGCAGTGGTATGACCATGAAAGCGTAACAGACAGACTTTCGTATTGATTAGTATTAGTACGGATACCTATATTTCGCAACATTAACGATATCGGTGTCAAATTGCTCGATTTGAATTCAATGATTCGTGTCGAACACACACATGTAGCGGATACGTTAATTAATGTTATTGTAGTGTTAGTGTGTTTGTGCCTTAGGGCAAGTTTATTGCGGGCGATGTTTGACACTTTGATGCAAAGAGTTAATATGAGTTGATCATTATTGTGTTTTAGTAGATATGCTTTAAATTTTAGTATTTAATTATTATTAATAGTCAAGCGAAGGGCAGGCGAGATACATGATGCTAAGTAGTCACAGCCGCCTACGAACATTTGCTACACCAGGGGACGTTAATGCTCGCCGGCTTTCGGGAAAAGGGCGGGATGGGATATAAAGGATGGAAATAGGAAGAGGGTCTCTGGCTCTCAGGCGCTCTACCGGAACTCAACAAGTCGCTATTAACGGTAGACTCCGGCCTGAGGGTCGTCGCTAGCCAGTAAGGTCACACTAGGAGATCTTACCTCCAGCAAATCATTGAGGGCGATCTCAGAAGAGGTCAAGGATATTGATAATATTATTTGTATGATAGGCAGACGCGAATGTTGAGTTAATGATTGAGTAAATGTTGAGTTAATGATTGAGTAAATGTTGAGTTAATGAATGAGTGATTTTTCTAATCAGGTGCGTTAGGTCCATGGTACTAAATATTAAACAATATATTTAAATAAAAACCGGTCATGCACGAGTCGTACTACGAAGAGTTCCGTACCATGGAACCATATTTTTTACGATTTTTTTTAATGTGGTGTCACTTTTTAGTTTTTATTGTTATAGCGGCCACAGTCATACGTCTATGCAAATTGCAAGTGTACCTGTTGTGGTTCTTAAGATAGGGGCCTGTGACCGACCGACGAACAGACAGCGGAGCCTCGGTAATAGGGTTTCGTTGGCACCCTTTAGGTACGGAACGCTAAAAGAGAGATAAAAAAAGTAAATTTCATTGAACAATATTTTTAACTATTTTTTTTAATGTGGTGTCACTGTTATATTTTTATTATTTGAGTTTTGAGTTATTTTAGATTTTTTATACTTGACAATATTTAATAATAATCTAGTATAGTGTTTTGAGGGGAAATTTTTCCATGTACCTACTCGATTACTGAATTATTAATGAATAAATCATTTAAATTGGATTTTCAAAGGTTTTTTATAGAGTATGATTGAATATCGTCTTGAATGTTGTAATCTCAAAGTGTATGAAGATCAGTCAATCTATTGAGTAGCCTTCCCATTAAGGCTATTACATCAAGTTGTTTAGCGGTATGCGTCGGGCGACTGTCGTCCAGTGAATGGCAGTTGATTGCGCATCGCGTATTCTACGTGTGTGTAGAGACATGCACTTATATAAGTGATCCGGAACATGTTGACGTACGAATGGGGCTAATTTCTTTATAACCCATGAACTTGGTACAATCCACAAATTGTATCTTGTAAATTCAAATCGGACAATTTATGAGTGGAACCACTCGATTTGATTGGCCACGGTAATAAATCTACAATCAAATCCGCCGATCAAATTGTATTGTATGGAAGGGCTATTTCTTATACTTTGAACGGATTACGTATATTCATGCTGCTATCAATGTAGACGTTCGACATTCTGCGGAGCTTTTAGAATGACATTTTATTATTTTAAAACTACGCCTGTAGCTATATAGAGTATATTTTTTAAATTTGGTGTCTTGTACGTTATACAATACTTTTATTTTACAAAAGAAAGTGCGAATCTGCGAGAATACTATCATTCTCATCAAATCTCAGAGTGTATGAAGATCAATCAATCCGCTGAGTAGCCTTCTCATTTAAGGCTATTACGTCGAGTTGTTAGCGGTATGCGTCGGGCGGCTGTCGTCCAGTGAATGGCCGTCGTGCGTCGTGATAATTCTATGTATGTGTATGTGTAGACATGCACTTAGATAAGTGATCTGGAAATTCAGAGAGACAGAGGCAAATTTCTTTATACTTTGGAGATATACGTTAACATATTCTGCTATAGTTTATCAATATAATTCGTCATTCTTTGGAACTTTTAGCAATAACATTTTATCATTTAAGCTACATCTGTATACAGGACATCGATTTAATTACCTGCACTACTGCAACGTCATATAGTATTAATATCGTATAACATTTTTTTATTTATATCTACGCAATCATGACATAAAGTAATTATCAGTTATCCCATATAGGCACGATGTGTGCTTGCGTGTGTGCGTGTGTGTACACTGGTGACTGAGGCTGTTACACTTTCGCGCCGACGTTGCTTAATTTTGTAGATCATATACGAGCTGCTTACTGTATAATAATTATATATGGGAATCTGGCTCTCAGGCGCACTACCGAAACTCTGAAATAAGTCGCATCTGATGGTAGACTCCAGCCTGAGGGTGGTCGCTGGTCAGCTAACACGTATTCTTTAATAACCATATAGAACAGAAATCCTACTTGAATACACAGATGCGATGCCAATCACATACACACACTTCTCTCCAGAAATGTGTTCGGTTGGTACGTCCCTTACTAGTTCTACCTGGTACTGGTCTTATTCTGACAGGCAAGACATTTTTCCACAATCAAAAATTGCTGATCGTGAAGACGCGAGCGAGAACTAGTCTATAGATATAGACGAGCTAGTCTAGACGTTGTAGTGTAGTATTGTTTTGTGGTATGCGATCAATCGGCGAGTGCAGCCGTGTTAAACTATGATTGTGTGTTATTCGTGGACATGACACACATACATATCAGTATAAGTGACTCTGTGCATATTTAACCATTAAGTACAGAGCAATGATAGCTGAGCGGTTAAGAATAGGTGAAGGGTAACCACGAACTTTTAGAAAACTATGATTTTTAAGGAATGTTTTCTTTCAACATCAGAATGATTTTAATTTGTCATTCCAACAATATTCCGGGCAGGCGTCCAATCTGCTAGCAAGCGTGCGGAGCTTTCATTGGAGTCATGTTCGTTGTAGTTGATTGCTTGTAAAATATCACATCATGGTCGAATGATTTGCCGTGACGTCATGACGCCAGCGTGGATAAGGTCCAGGTGCAGTCTTATACTCCAGGTCCAAACATGTTACTCAAAAATCGGGATACGAACCTAGACCGGTTCGTATCCCGATTTTTGAGTAACATGTTTTTTTATGTATGAGCCAAACGAGATGGTGAGTAGTCACCGACGCCTATGAACATTTGCAACTCCTGAGCAGTCGCCAATGCTACGCCGGCTTTAAAGTGAATCCCTTAATTTACGTTTATGTTCGCACCCTTAGGGATAATGTGCGAGTCTCGTGGCGCCA
>DWNK01000321.1:0-12360 GCA_018250315.1 Hyalothyrus neleus pemphigargyra | reverse complement strand
ATACCTTTTTCAGGGTTACTCGGGATGTTTCCTTCGCCTTCATGACACACAGACCCCGATGACATGCCGTCAGACTCACCGCAATAGGATGGGAAGGGTGGGAATAGGGAATCTGGCTCTCAGGTGCGCTAACAGAACACGACAAGCCGCTATTGACGGTAGACTCCGGCCTGAGGGCAGCTCACACGATGGGCAAAATCTTCCCTAGTTGTGGTTAGAGGCCCGAGCTTATCAGTTTATCATAGGCTTGCAGCCATTGAATAAGCCTGAAGGAATTATTCAATATTGATTAGAGATTCATTGTTAAAGGCAAATAGTTATATAATAGTTTTTCGTAAAAGAAACGAATAAAGTAAAGAAAAAAAAGCAGAGCAAGAAGCCTCGCATGCCTATACAAAGCCTATTGTTGTTGTCAGCAATATAATGCAAGCTAACGTCAAACGTTTGTTTGTACGGAAAATAAAAGGTCCATTTAAAGCGAAGAAATTCCAATTTAGATATTTTTCGTGCGACCTGACTAGATAGCGTCTCCAAGCCGGAGTCTACTATCAATAGCGGCTTATCGTGTTCTGGTAGTGCGCCTGAGAGCCAGATTTCCTTCTCCTACCCTTCCCCTGCTCCTCCTCCGTAACCTTGGCGATTCCTCTGGTGTTGAAAATGTTTATTGGCGGCGGTGACTACCTTTTTTATGTATAAGCAAACGCAGAGGCAAGCGAGATACTTGATGATAATTCTCATCCCGGAACAGATGTCTCTATTGACGGTAGACTCCGGCCTGATGGTGGTCGTTAATCACTCGGGTCACATGATAAGACCTTACCACTAGCAAAAATATCAAATATCTCACTTGCCTGTTCGTTTGGCTTATACATAAAAAATCTTTAATATCAATAAAAAAAGATTTTTCTTACACAGAGAGTTCTAGAATTTCTAAAGCTATGAGTGTAGTACCGCTAACTCCGGTCTTTCATGGAATCATCTCTGAATAGCCATACATGCCATTGTCTACCTGACCAAGTTTGATTTGGTACGCCAGTTTACTTCATTAACGTAAAATATAGCAAACGAAAAATTTAATTTATATAACGAGGTTAATATTGCGTAGCGAAGATGTTTATCTCTAGAGGCCTCGTTCAATAACTCACTCTTATGTGGGAATGATTAGCCAATTTGTGGGAAGAAATTGCTGCGATCTGGAGATAGCGGCCAATAGCTCTGAATGAGGAAACTTCGTATAAAGAAACACCACGACAATAAAAGTAATTGATAAGTGCGCTTTATGTCGCAGGTTATATTTATTTGTTTCGCTGATTTACTAACAGTATTTGGGATGTGTAAAAGATTATATCCCAAGATACCTTCTAGCACAGATCATAAAGCCCTTTTGATGGCCAATGGCCAAAAATCCACGCTTGTTATTGATTGTCATATAATCGACCAATCAAAGCGTGGTGGATACGTGCACTATCCCTAGTAACGACCAATGACTGTGGTTTTAAACTACTATTTGTCGTGCGGGGGGAAGTGCTATGAGCAGTCAATAGGCTTCATAGTCTTTGCCTTCTACAGTATTTTTACCACCTATCAAAACGTTGCTAGGTAAAGGTAAAACGTGGGTCGACTGGGGAGGTTCCACTACTACAGACGTTTCTAAATATTGTCGCTTGACTTACATATGACCACGTTAGTCCTCAGGAATGGAAATGCTTCAACTTCATGCTTTGACTTCAGAACTCCGAGCTGCAAGATCCTGTTCTTTATGGTTGAACACAACAGAATACCTAGTCCATACATATGTATGGATCTTTACTTTGTTGTGTTCTGGACGAAGGATGTTGTAAAGCGGTTATATTTTGTTACGATATTTTATATTGGTCCTCATGGGTAACAACGAATCCATGGTCGACTTCAGGATCAAACTTCAGGAATGTTGCTCTGCTTGGAGTTTATACGTGCCTGACGCAAGCAAAAGAGTGCTCATCATCAAACCTTTACTGTCCTACTGCTGGACTTGGGTAGCCCATTGCCTTCCACGCTGACCAAGTGAGGATTTGTAGACTTCAAACTACATTATACAATACTTTTTTTGAACTTTGCATGTGTAGAGGATTCATCACGATTTTTACCTTTCCCGATATAGCTTTGGTATACACAACATGATTTAGTAAAGACAGGATATTAGTAGTGATGAATTCAATCAATTCTAACCACTTACTATATAATATGTAGAATGCCTGACGCCAGTGTTGCGACAGGTAAATTTCATCTCGAACATCGCCGGCGGGTTTACTGTCTTATTGCTTATTACACTTTGGGGAGTGTGTGTTGGAATTGCCCAACTTACCTCATGTCCTATTTATTAACAGATCTGATAAAATTATGTAGAATTAATTAGAAGAGTCGGTGTTTCTAAACAAATATCTAGATTGAAAAGAAAAAATCAAAGCTACAGAGTTAAACAATTTGCGTGTGACTTCAAACGGCATTTAATTATCGATATTTAAACTCAACTGTGTTTCTTGTTCATTCACGTGGCAACAATATTTAATAGTTTTTTTTTACTTTCGCCAAAACTCGGCGATGCTTAATAATCTAAGACCATTTAGATTATTATTAATTATATACACATGACTTTGTAACTTGAATTTGGTTAACAATTCATTCCAGATTACAGGCAATAATAATAATAAAACAACTGAGTATTTACAACCCAAATAAAATATTCCGATTCCAATTAAAAATATCTCTAACAAAACTCAAATTATCCATACACGCAACAATTTATCTTGTTACAATAAACCCTTGAATATAATAATGTGGTTTTAACCATAAAGGCATGCCCTTAATAAATTGTGTCAGTAAGACATTAATTACCCATTAATTTACAATGAAGTGATATTTTGCTTAGGAAACGCGATAAATATGTGGTTTATCTGCTTTTGAAAATGAATGGGGGTGGTAATTTGGGTGGTATCGACAGCGTACGGATTTAAATTAAAGCTCGACCCTTCAGCAACTGGGTTGGGTTAGATAGGCACTTGTATGAACTCAAACGAGTAATTATGACTTCCGTGTCTACCAATATGCACTTAGATTTGATTTTTTTTATGTTTAAGCCAAAGAGGCAAGCGTGCTACCTAATGCTGTCACTGCTCGCTCGGCGTTAAAGAAAAAAATGAGATGTATGATGCATGTCCACGCTCTTCGAGACAACGTGCCGGTCTCGTGTCGCCGAGCTCACAGGAAACTGCAATGTTTTGAGAACCCACAAGCCCTGAGCCAAGCCACAATGGGAGCTTACCACCAGCAAAAAAAAATATTTTTTGGAGTTTGGTTTGGAGATTTTTGGAGAGTTTTTCATTTTATGAGGAAAGTCTCGTAAAATAATCAACTCAAAGGTCGAAACAATGTAGCTCGTCGAGTATGCGACAAAAATGTCGAAAGCTCATTAATACCATTTTTACTGCTGTTGCTTCTGATACCAGCTTTAATTAAGATTATGGTCGTATTACGACAGTAACTGGTGATATATCGACGTATCTTTCTGCTAGCAAGTCGTGGTATAATATATGCAAAGGCGGAGTATGTAGAATATGCATAGGGTTTCCGACATTGCATCCTGATCTTGGGCTGCGAATCGACCCTAGAGGCGTGGAAACCTGGACAAACTCTGTATTATAAAGCAAAAGATCACTAGCGTACTCTAGAGCTATAAAATGCGGTCTATATAATACGTTTATACGGTATATTTTTTGTTAGCGATGAAACAAGTACTTAAAGAGCGACCCTTCAGTGACTGGGAGGTTTTTACCGCCCTGTAGGGTTATATTCAAATTACCAGTAGAGCTACCTCATCTATACCCATTATTCACTGCTACACCCTTAATTATCCGAACAAAACATGCCATAAAACAAAGATCTAAACGTTTCAAGGATGCTCGTGTAAACAAATTATATTTTTATAAACAAACATGTTTTTTTTTGTAAGTCTATACATACATCATATATAATATAACTAAACTAAAACTGCAGGTAACTGCATAAAATTATAACACAGCGAATGATGTGGTTTATATTTTATCAATAGGAGTAGGCGACAAAATCAAACTAAAATTATGAAGTGGCTTTATCTTCTTCAAAAGTTTAGTAAAAACAAAAAAGGGAACATGACGTATTCCGTGACAAATCCCACTTTGGCATGTAATGGCTTATCCTTCCGGAGTCGGAACAGCAGAATGGGCTCCAAGCCGCTTATCTTTAAATCCATGAGCTTGTCTATGTAGAGGTGTTGTGACAGCACGGACACTCTGGAAAAACATATTTGCGTTTTATAATAATAGCCACCTTCCCTCCCTTCTGGGGATCTACCGGGTGCCATCTCTGTGCGATCCTAACTGACAAAATTAACAAAATATGAATGAATTTATACACGAAATCAGGTGAAATCGAATCGCACATATCCTTCTGTGTAGATCATATACCATCAACGTTACATAAAATATATAATAAAAGTTTGTGGTCAGAACTTGCGCAGATCCAACTGCTAGATGCAAAAAAATACTTTTCATGTGGAGCACCATAAAAAAGATAAAGAATTCCACTCTCTTTTTCTATATGTGCAAGTATTTGTGGCCAGAAATAGAATAGTCAGTTGCAACCAAGATATAAAAACAGCTTTGTGATTCCTCGCAATATGTTATTTCTAATAATTAAAAAAAATAAAAGGTTTATAAGTTAACTATAATTGATTAGGTGATCCCTATCTTCCAGACAACCTTAAGGCAGGATGCAGGGTCTAAATTATATTATTTAAGATAAACAACAGAAAGATAACAGAACAGAAAGAGAATAGACTTTGTGAGAGATTGAGGAGAAGAAGAAAGGAAGACAAAGAGAAGGGCAAGTAACATGAATATTTATAACTGCAAGTAATAGGATGCTTGAACACGGATCACTTTAGGAAAAAGTTCCAAAAGGTGAAATTTTATTTACGTTGCCCGTTGACATTTTTCTATGTAAATATATTATGTTGATTTATACTAAAAAGTGAGCGAGAATAGTAATAGTAAGAATAATAACACCAAAGAATGATCACTCTCATTTTTAAAATTAGGCGATAATAGCACGCAATCTCTTTGCATTGTTCAATAAACAATGTAATATGTAATTGTGAAATACATTACGCCGTTAGCTAACCACGAGCCTGTCATTTATTTCTATAATTAATTGATAATATTTCACAAACAGGTGTTATCTTTGATATTTAATATGTGCTAAACCGCACTGCGGAAAATAGTTATAAAATGGATATGATTGATAACCGTGGGAAATAAATTCATATTGAGCTGCTCGTTTCGAGGATTAGAAATAAAAGTTAATAGAATATTTCGTTGGATTCATCATACCATTCCATAACATCATACCATTAATTTCTATCCAATGTTTTAAAGGTTAAAAGAAAGAGGTTCAAAAAAGTATTGTACCTACCTTCCTGGTGTACTTGCGGCAGTTAGCCACACTAGTTTCTCTGTATATTCGGCTGTATGTATTTTTTTCTTATATATCTTCGTCGATTGTAAACCGATTTTAATTTTTTTTATGATTCCGAAGTAGAAAACGAGAATACAGTATTCTTACTATGAATTGTAATCAAAGATTGCTCGATACACTGTTTCGTAGCGATCTAGTGATCGCTATTTTAAAAAAAAAATCAACCCAGACGTATATCATAATATAATATGAGATACGGGTATAACACATATAGAGTGTCTTACTTACACTATAATAGTATCTGATGAAAACTGGATTTTCAAAAATTTTCAAAAATCATATTGGACATTTTTTTTTACCTGAATGTCTTTGAAGTAGTTTTTAAATTTAAATAGATTACTAATCATTTGTGACCTACAATGTATATAAATTACATTTTTATTACACATATGAAATTAAAAAAAAACCCCAAAACATAGTATTTCAACTGTTCCATTACTCGTATATTAAAAAAGATAATTATGTATTATCAAATTAATTGTATTTACTCTGCAGAGACTATCAGTTATACTGACCTCTTGTATTATTAACTAGCTATACCCTGCGGTTTCACCCGCTTTAATTTGAGGGAAAAACGTAAATTTTCCCGTTCTTGCAACATATTTTTTATTGAATCTGCGCTCCTATTAGTCGTGGCCTGATGTTATATAGTATATAGCCTTCCTCGATAAATGGACTCTCCAACGAAAAAAGAATCAATTCAAATGAGTCGTTTCTAAGATTAACGCGTTAAACCAAACAAACAAACTCTTCAGTTTTATAATACTAGTAAAGATAGTTTAAATACAAACAAATTATCATATTCTGTAATGAGTATAACATTATTTTTATCTTAAATCGATAAAGTTATAGGTTGATCGATTTAACTTTAATTATTTTCATGCATTTTGTATTTTGTCAAAGGGAGATCTCCCGCTAGGCTAGATGTTCGCCTTTGGAGCGTCCGTGCTCCAGTAGTTTCTGTTCGGAACTTGTATGTATGCGAGATGTTGAGAAAACTTCGATAGCGTGATTTAGGATGTTGATAATTTTGCGAGTAGGTCACTATGGTATTACTAACTTTTCAAAATCATAAAAGTGTAGCAGTTATATAACCCACCTCTAATTTTGTTTTATATTATGGAATTGTCGTCAGTTTTCTTTCTAATTTATGTTTGTAAATATAAAAAAAGCACTTGAAACAAAGATAAAATATACGGGGTCAATCTAAATAAAACCATTTATAAAAATAATGAACTATTTGTGTTTTAATAGAGACATAGGTTAAGTTGATAATAAATTCCATGTAGCTCTATTGCCTGAAATAAAATCAATCAAAGTGAAATTAATTCAGTCTTGCACATTCATACCAATAAATTTACACGTGATTTAAATGCATGAAGAGCATTATAAGTTTTAACAATGAATTTTCGAATCTCTTTGCTATTATACCATCAGGTGGATTGAATCGCGTAGGTATTTGCTATTTATTGCTTGACTTAGAGATATCACTCACTTTTTCGTAGATTCTTTATACAAAAAAGTGAGTGACAACTCTGAGTAAATAATAATATACATTCATACATTCTTTTAAAGATAAAAACTTCAATAAACAAAGTAAATAATATTTTACGTCTTCTAATATAAATAAATATAGAAACTTAAACGAATACATTTTCGTTGCTACGTCTGTTAACGTTAAACATGATCAATTGAGATACTTTTTATTGCTTTATATATTTATCTGATAAGGTAAATGCTTGTCAACAATGATAATTTAACTGTTTTAGTTTTATATAATTATCAAATATACGACTAACTCGAATACTACGTACTATCGCTTATTTGTCTAAATAAGCGATAGTACGTACTATCGCATATTTAGACAAATAAGCGATAGTACGTAGTATTCGTACTTTAAATTAGACAATTTAAGTGAGACAAGTGAGGTCGTCACTTCCACCTGATGAAGTCTTTGCTCCAAATCCAGGAAACTGTAGACTTTGATCTAGAGTTTCGATGACTTTCGAATTCCCCTAAAGCCGAATATAAATTTTTTCTTCATTAAAATATAAGCAAACGATTGCGTATTCTTGAGAACTAATTGGATACATCAGTTGTCACATACATCTGATGCTACTACATCACTCATCACTGCAACGACATCACTCTAAATGATTCACTTGAGTGGCTTTATGGGATCTTCATGGCGGTCATAAAACCAAGTGAACTCAATATTAATCTTCCACAACCGAGTAAATAAGTTTAAAAGCAGAAACAAAAATGTGTAAAGCATTACATTTTACTTTTTAAAAGGAATCTACATATGCAAATGTACCCCACGTAAAACCATAGGAAATAGTCGAATAGGTTGAAATTTTGCAGAAACAGAGTTTTCATCAAGTTTAGATATATCAGGCCTCAAAGTGGGCCTTTTAGAGTAATTCAGTTGTACCTGCGAGGAGGTCATCAGTCTCAATATTTAATTTTAATAATATCACCAAACTGAGAAAAGGTGTACGAGAAATACTCCCTGTTTTGGAGAGAATGCATTTCTCAAATGTGATATCACGAGTAACAGAAAAATTAATTATATAAGAGATAAGTTTATGTAAACAGTTGTTGTGCCATAGACTTGGTTTTTTTACTTGAATGTGTCAATTCATCTAGAGTTAAGAATACATAATATTCATGTATAACGAGAATTTAGCTATCTCCGTTTTTATTAACAAATCGTTATGATTACCGCTCAAAGTATACAATTGTTATCTTCATTTAAACATTTGTTATCTTTATTATTTTAAACAATGTTTGAAACATAAAAAAACATTCCAGTGTATACCGATCCGTTACAGAGTGAACAAACCTGCGAGAAAGAACATTCAAATTCAATTAAATTCAAATTATTTATTTGCCGGAATACAGGTATTTACAGAAGATGTTACAGTTGATTAAAAGTAGTTCCATTGCACTCACTAATTAATTAGCATGCAAATGATAAAAGTAGTAGTCTGTCAATAATTTGACATTTCTAAAATAATTCACAACAATATGTAATCTAATTATTGTGTAAGTATACTTAAGGTAAGTAAGGTAGGTTGTTGGATATAACGTTTTACCAATATCTATCTGTTACTAATGAATCAAAAAGGATACACTACTTACTATAGTAACGATTAGGAAATACGTAATATTAACATATGTTGCCTTTTATTCACCACGTCAGTATAAAAAAAGAATGGTCAAGTTCATTAAAGTTGGTTACGAATTGCGCCTTCCAAAGTAAATCCGTCAGAATAGTAGAGTGGAGTATATATAAAATCATTATTTATTATTTGCCTAATTGGGGAACGCGATAATCTCCAGGAAACCACATTCCTAACTCAAAACCTTCCTAACTACCTATCCCGTTTGCGACTCCAGTGTTGCAAATGTTCATAGGCGGCGGTGACTGACCATCAGGTATCTCGCCTGAATATTCGTTTAGCTTATACATACAAAAATAGCGAGCAAACGTATTTGTAAATAACAGTATGAACAGATGAACATTTTGATGAATAATCTCACAATACCCGAGCATAGATGCGATAATTTATATTTATGTCAAATAATTTACGACATCACCGATATGCAGTAAACATAGTTAATTTAATTAATGTCCAAGTGATAATATTACAACGCAATTTAAATGTCGATATATGGTAGTAGTTATTAGAAGTTAAGACAATATGTACGGCAAATATATTTCTACTTATTTTTCGTTTTAGTGTTTAATTATTAATTCAAAATGGCTCCGAAGGATGCCGATTACTTAGAAGTGGCTCATCAAAGGTCTCTGGACAAGAAGACTCATGTAAGCTTTCCACAATTGAAGTATCCATCGCTTAGAGATGAAGGTTTAAAACACCCAGTGCAATGGCTTCATGGAAAGGCCTTGGATGATGGGGCGGAGGGTCTATGGCGAGTACATAATGGATTGTATGATTTTAATGAATTCATGCACAGACATCCTGGTGGCGTAGAGTGGTTAGAGTTAACTAAAGTAAGTAATCATTATTTTCTTAATGATGGATATACTAACAAACGTTACTTGAGACTGTTTGAGATTACATTTAATTTTTTAATATGTGAAACCATTAAAATTATAAAGAGGCCGTAATTTCTATGTAAATGTTATAACCGAAGTTTTGAATGTACGAGTATAGACATTAAATTAAATATTTAAATAAATGATAAATGCAAACATTTATATGTTCAAAGATTTTTTTAGGGAACAGACATAACGGAAGCATTTGAGAGTCACCATAACAACCCGGCGGTGGAAAAGCTGTTGACCAAATTCTTTATCAGGGACGCACAAACGCCAAGGAATTCGCCTTTTACGTTCAAAGAAGACGGATTCTATCGTACACTTAAAAGAGCAGTGAGACAAGAACTAGAGAAACTCCCGAAAGACTTTCCGAATTACACGAATTTAATTATCGATGGACTTTTCACAACACTTCTAATAACATCTGCTTTAGCGTGTTGGTCGACAAACTATTGGATAATTATGATAAGTTATCTAATTGCGTCGACTTCCTTAGCATGGCTGACTGTCGCAGCACATAACTACCTCCACATGAAACCCAATTGGAGGATGTACCTTTTCAACTTATCCTTGTGGTCGTACAGGTGAGTTCCATTTTGTTAATTAATGCAATCCTTACACGCTCAGAAACAGTACAGTCAACTTAATTTCAGTCAAAGGTAAAAACTAAAATTTGATAAATAGAAATTATATAAAGTTGTTTTTTTTATTTTAATTATATATAATTATTTGCATATCTATTTAATTAAAATGGAAGACAGTTTAATAATTTAAATAAAAATGTATATTATACGTTAAGATTTTATTTTACAATAAAAAAAAGGTCTTTTTATTTTGTTTCAGGGATTTTAGAGTAGCTCATGCTCTCTCTCACCATTTATATCCAAATACGCTCATGGACTTAGAAATAAGTGCATTTGAGCCAATAATTTTCTGGACTCCGAGAAAAGATAAGCCCTTTTACACTTACTTTACAATATTACTCGAGTTTGCAACATTTCCTTTCATTTTTTTATCGCATTTCACGAAGAGGTAAGTTAGTATAAGTTTGTTTTTCTTCCAAAATGTTATGGGTATTTTTGTATATATGAGCCTGGCGAAGAGGCAGTCGGGCTACTTGATGGTCAGTAGTCATCGCTGCCTATAACATTTGTAATACGTATCACATGAGCTGCCATGATACGTTATCTATGAAGGTAAAGAAGGAATTCAAGATGCATGTGAGGCGTGTGGTAATAGATGATTTATTAATATGAAGGATGTTTGCGATAAAAATAACGTGTTACCGAAAATATCTAATATATAACTTACTAAAATATCATTTTAACCAACGCTAACAAATTATGCTATGATTGAATTCTTAAAAGGAAATATATATATGGATTCATTATGAGAGAGTAGACCACCTGTGTGCAGCAAGTTCATAACCCCCGGCAAGTTTAAAAACTAATGTTTAAATAGGTCATTATTAAAAAAAATATTTATGGCGACTGGAATCCAATGCGGGAATGGAAATGAAAATTTGCTACTTGTTATTACAAGTACCAATTACATTTGTATCGCGTCATAAGCTTATAAATTTTAATTACACTCGTACTTATCATTAACAGAGATTATCCGAGTTTGTGTTATAATTCCATTATATTAACAATTTAACGTTAATGTAAATCGTCTGTGGGTAAATTTTTCATGTTGTAAATCAACAGGTTTATCTCTGGATTACTTGGATAAATTATCGTAAACAAAATTACGTACGTAATTATGTGATGCAGTTATGTTATTTAAATTTTTGTGCTCGCGACGAAAAAGGAGGGTTTTGAAATTATAAAACCTAAAATGTGTGTCTTTCTATGACAGCATCAGTATGTGTTTGAAGCTCATGAGTTAGCTTCTAGTTGATAATAGGATGTGATGGTACATCTGTTCGAAATTTCGAAAATTGTTATATTTTATGTGTAAAAGAAGAAGCTACTGATACTATATAGTGATCACCTATGAATATTTGTAAGACCAAAAGAGTCGCCTGTGCTACGCCGGCTTTGATTACCATTTATAACCAATAGCGGTTATTAATAAATAGTGTTCGTTAAAAATGGCAGTATTATGATTATTAAATGTTCAACATAACTTTACGAAAACCTTCGATAACTGCAGCAACAGTTAAAGAAATTACAATCTATCAGAAAATATTTACACTTATTATATAGCATATGCTTTGTGTAATACTTGCTTGCATATTCCCCAGATTCCTTCTCAATTTCTTGCGTAAAAACTTCTTCACTCAACACTATCGCTGGCACGATGGCGTCGGTTTTCTCCTTCCGATCTGGATGTACATAGCGAGTGGTGCCACCTTCTATGATTCTGTTATCATGTGGCTATGGATCAATTGCACTGGCAGCTTCATCTTCTTCACAATTGGATCAAACGCTGCTCATCATCACCCGAAAATATTTAAGGACGGTGATCAAGTTAGGTAAGACAATATTACTACGAGAAGCATATTTCAAGTGTGAACGGAATTAGACGAAAGGAAACGATTAAAAAATATATGGCACTTCTAGGAATATAAAACATAAAAAACTTAACTTTTTCCAATTGCTCCAATCCTATATTTCAATTACTATTTAATTTAAAAGACATGATAGCTGACTCGGGGTCCACACCATCACAGACCCACAACATTAAACATCCCACTCACCTCGCCCGGCGATGTGTTCAGCCGTTAGGAACACATCGCC
>DWNK01000320.1:0-12374 GCA_018250315.1 Hyalothyrus neleus pemphigargyra | reverse complement strand
GTCGTGTTCAGTTGGCCTGAGAGCCAGAGACCCTCTTCCCACCCATCCCATCCTTTATATCCCATCCCATCCCTTTTTACCCGTCCATAGGCGGTGGTGACTAGGTGGCCCGCCTGCTTCTTCGTTAAGCTTACACATAAAAAAACGCACAGTAAGAATTATTTAAAGCTGAATAGCAGCTAATTATAATAAATTTGCTTTGACTTGATTTGATCAACTGTTTGAGTAAATCTGCATGAGCACATTTAGTCTCATAAAAGGTGCATACATCGACAATTTATTCGCTGAAAAGCGATAAGCTGCGCTGAAAAATGCCGAACTTTCCGTGCAAACAAAATGGGGTACTTAAAAAGGAATTAGAATGAAATTCCAGCTAGAAGCTAGATCTAGATCTAGGTTAGCAACAGGTGTTCCGAGTCACGTACCGTTTGTTCCCGTATTCCGTTTATAACTTGTCTCTCCCATTTTAACTGGAAACTGTTTAGCATTAAATTGGATACTTTTTAAAGTAAGACAAATTGTTTTAACGCGTAACTTGTGCAAAGTGGAAGTTGTATTAAAATCCGGCTCGAAGGACCAACTTTTTTCTTCCATTTAACTAAATCTAGTTTATTTCTTTGTTTCTGTTTCTATTTAGAACGTTTAATGCTTTTTGTGTTTAAGTGAACCTAGATTTTTTAATTTTTATTGTAATTTGTTTACATTTGACATTATTTTACTGGCTAAACTTCTTCGAAATAGATAATATAGGTGATAAGATAGGTGATGGAATTCTGTGTGTTTTTGCCTTATGGAGTTTTCATATATTCCATATGATATAAAAAAACTTGGTTATAAAGTAACGAGGTGAATCCAGGTGGTTGTCCAAGGAAGTACAACCACACCTAGTCCTGCTGAGAGCAGTTTGTACGTTGAAAACGCGATGCCGGTTCATGAGGCGACCTTCTTAGTTCTCAGAAGGAGCAATACATTGTATTCGAATTCTCGGCGACAGAATCTAGGTCCGTAATCATTATCACATCAAACTATCTACAACGTGTATCAAATCCAAAGAGGGCTTTAAATGATATTTCGCGAAAGTTTTAATGTTCCTCACTCTCGTCACAGTTTCGCGCTGAAACGAATTCTCCCTTAGTTTCACGGGATATTTTAAGTACATCATAAAGAATCTCCCGACGACGCAACTTCTAGCGTATAAACTTTCAAAGAAAAAAGATGTGCCAAAGTTCGTCCTTAGTTAGGATAAAGCGCCGTCTTCGGAGATAAACACTGCAGACAGATTCTATTAGCTTTATTATATTCCCTTCTTTTTATCTACTATCTTTTATCTATTTTCCGACTAACATTGTAAATGTCAAAGTTTCTATTGTTGGTATTTGGATAAAGATTAAGAAGGATATTGTTATTTTTTATCTCGGCAGATAATGTAAAATGTCACATAAGCGTTAAGTACTGGATTGAAAGTTCATATAATCATTTAAACCCCCTCCCCTTCACTCTCATGGGGGTAGAATTTTGGGTACAAAAAAGTAGCCTATGTTCATCGTCATACTTTCAAGCTATCTCCATATTAAATTTCATTATATTCAGTCTAGCAGTTTGGCCGTGAAACAACAGACAGACAAACAGACAGGCAGAGTTATTTTCGCATTTCGTTTAGGGCTATTAGGGTATTTTGTTATGGCCAAATTAAACTACACTAATGGACGCTTTAAGTTTGGACTTGGTGACTTTTTGTGATCATCCACACAACAAATCTTCATCTACAGAACTGGTCTACATTTTGGTATAATTTCTGTTGGTAAAAATTAAGTATTTAGCCAATAAAAAAAACTATTAGATAGGTAGTAAGTAATATTTGATGATCCATATAAGCGAAGTCGAAAGCAGACTCTAGAAAATTTAAAACCAGATTTGGTAACTTTATACATTATATGTATATTCTATTTGGGCCATTACCACTCTAGTTCTTAAAACATCTTCCTTGACTTTAAGGAGAAAATGGTAACATTTGGAGCAAAATGCATTTTACATTGAGTGGTGCTTTTATCGATGATCTTGAGCGTCGAGACCGTAGACACTTTGAGGAGCTTATATCGTTCTACGTATGTAGTTCTAGAGACTTGTTTACCTCCAAAGAATAGCGAGTAACGATAGCTCAGAAAAAGTAACACTTTTCCTGAAAACCTGGAACAAAGCGCAAAGTTTTTTTACCTCTCTGCCTGTTTATTTGTTCGTGTCATTAAAATCTCAAATTAGGAAACTATTTTAATGTATTTTCTTGTTGCGGCGTATGTTTATAATCTATTCATAGTTCACCAAAGTTTCCAAAAATAAAACAACAATTTCATATCTTAATTATTTAATTCATACCGCCGAGCGAAAAAATCGATCGCTTGCGGCTTACTTGTTTGCGGTCGGACAGGTCTGCAAATTTTCACTTTGAGCGTGTGGAACATGGAACGTCTCTGAAAGCCATTTCACTGTTTCCTTTGAAGGTCTGTGAAATGTTAGTTGGGTTTTATATTTCCACGATCGTAGTGGTCAATTTGTTTGCGGCCAGTCTGGTTAGTTTCCTATCGAATAACCTTGCTGTGAATGATGTTTGGGGCTAGAGGAAAATAAAACTATGTTATTTTGATCGGAAGCGACGGGTCAACGTTATTTTGACCGAAATCTTCTTGTTTATTTTGTTACTCAGCTAATAATAGTTCTTCTAATTTAAGCGATTCCCCTTTTTTTATTTATTTGTTCTAAGCATTGCCCACTGGAGAAAGTTTTATTTGTGTTTGCAAAAATATTGCTATAGTTTTGGTATCTGGTATTAAATTCATTAAAGTTTTTAAAAATAATTTAACATTTATAATATGAGGCTTTTAAAGAAATTTTGCTTCACGAAATCCTAAGAAAATATCTAAAAGCTTTTCCATCACTTCACCCCAAATTGACATAAAAATAATTCCCAATAAATTGAACAAAGCTGAACGCTCGCCCTCTAGCTTTCAATCATCGTGTAACAATCGGGAAATCGCAATTTCGCTTCCCTTAAACCTTGAGCCGATTCCTTTATTGTAGTCCTATTTGGGAATATTGGACGTCAAACCCCGATTACTTATCCGCACTGAAATAGTGCCATCCAATATAGGACCAAATATTCACAATCGTGGATGAAGCCCTAATCCTCACGCGCCACAAAGGCGCATAGGTGTACGGTTTTATCTATTTACCTTTTCTTAGATGGTAAAAGGCTTTTGACATTGTTGTTAGTAGTAATGATATTAACTACACAAAAATTAATTTTAATTACAAAAATGCTTTCTCTTTCGTATTTGCATTCTTTAGTGTTATATACAATATTCAAGTTTAGTTACTAAATAAAATTGTAATGTATTTTATCATCTATGCTTTAAAATTAATACACTGGGAAAATAGAATTGGTAGGTTAATATTTCTATCACCAATAAAGCTAATTTCAAACACGCACTTCCGTTATAACATTCAGTTGCTTATATTTTATTTACAATTGCAATTGTATTAAATCATTAAACAATTACTACGCATTTGATTCTTTACCCATGTTTAGATTTTCATGAAACCATATTGACATCGACAAATCGTTTGAATGGGAATCAATAACGTTTCGGCAGTACTCTCGCTAACTCACAAAGCGATAGCACAGACTTCACGGTCGAAGCAACCACGCGTTTCACTTTGAACGAGACTCTCTTTTCCTTTGTTTTCTTAGTCTTCTGTGCACGGAATAAAATTTTATAGCTTGCATTTGGCCCAAGATCGTACTGGCAGAAAGGTTGAATTCAAACGCTTTTTGAAAACAACTTGAATCTGTTCGCTGAAAAGTGTTTTTTCGACTTTAAATACTGTTTTCTTTATGTAGTTTTAAACTGTTAGAGTGAGTCTTAGATCTAATATCGTCGAAAATAACTATGTCAATTGCTTTTTGGAAAGGAAACCAATTGTTTTTTGAAAATGGAATGTGTACACTCGTAATATTTGTCTTTGATCTTTAAATACTGTTTTTCATCAAAATTACCATAAGCAAATATTAAATAGATATATTATATAGTCTTAAATTTTGATAAGCAATAGATGTTTACTTTATCTTTTATATTTTATACACCTTCGCCTTTGTGTTAACCTGGCATACTGATATGAAAATATTTCACTAGTTCGCCTGCTCTCTTTACGTTTTCTTTAGGTTTATAAAGAACGTGGCTGGCGCTATGCCAATTGCTGGCATAACGGTTTTTAATGCCAATTTTCACGAAATAGGCCTTTCGGTAAATTTCTCTTAGTATTGCATTCAGTTCTAATACGCTAAACCTTAAACTGTTTCGTAATTCTTATTTTTAATATCTATTGAAATTTGTTTAGCGATTCCAAAATTACCTTTTTTCTTTACTGGACACAAACATAATATGGCGATACACTTATTAAATTTAACTGTAAGCTTCCTATCTTCGTAGAGCACGTGAAAAACTCAATTCTATTGGTCAGTGCTCACCAACACTACATCTACATAATATAATTTGCTGCAGAATGGTATCGGTATAAATCGCTAAATATAAACAATATTCAACTTCCACTCAAACTCATCTTTCTTCATTTTGTACAGGCCTAGCGGAGCGCTTACAAATTGTCAGTTCATAATTTTTTTTCTTATTTACGTCCGGATTGGAACGCAGCTTTAAGTGAGAAAATCCGACCAGAATCCGCCGGGCTTATCTATTATTATTTTTTTTCGTTTTAATTTTCTTTATACGTTTAAAGAGCTATGAAAGATTTAAAGTTTTAAGACAATGTTTCATCACAGCATTATTTTAGCTTTTAATTGAAATTGATCTACGATATTGTTTTGGGGGCAATTAATTTTTCTACGAAATGTTTTATTAATACAATAGCTGTCTCCTTTTACAATGATTTATTACTCGTAAAGCGTGTTCCAAATAGGCCGCGATGGGAGGTTCTGTGTTTTGTCATTATTTCATTATGAGTAATTGAAACGTTGGTACTTTTACCGGAATTACTTCATTTACTTATATAGCTGTCTTGAATCCATTAATAACTAAAGGAATTTGTTAGAAAATTTGTAGCGTGTTTTTTGCCTTACCCGTGAAGACATGGATTAGAATGATTGATGTGATCTAAAATTACCAATACTAATATTGCTGTATTTCTTTTTCAGGTAAGTAACTAAATGCTAGTTGTAGAGGAAATTTAACAAAAACGTTAGCTGAACTCGAAGGAGATTGTAAGTATAATCAAATAAGTTAGTAGCAAACAAAGTATGACTTAGAAAGTGTAAGTTCACAAACATTAAATATTCAGGAAAGAAATTTGTCTACAAAGAAGAAACATTTGCCGGTAATCGAAACTGCATCGCTTGACATCAACTTACAGTTACTGTTGTTGATTTTTTTGTTTAGTAAGACATGATACACTTTAGCATCTAAATTATAACTTACTAAGTCAATCGCTATTTCAGTCCCAAGCTATTTTGTCTGACAATCCCAAATGTTGTTATAGCCTAAATATCTAAGCTTAGTTTTGATCGTGTATTTAAACTTGTTAAAGTTCTTGAAGGCAAAGACGGTAACAGAAATTTAATTTACCTTGAATTTGACATTATTTTTTACATAATCCCAGCGAAACGAGATTTTCCCGCGTACAACTCGGCATTTAGTTACACGTCAGGAAAATTCACTCCGGGATCTACCGAGCGCTGTGTGTTCCTTAGAAAACGAAATTACTACACCGTTTTTCTCAAATGTCTCCAATATTCAATATGCTAAAGACAGGTTAGGCGGAAAGGGTTCGTGGATCTTGGATGGGGAAACGGAAGGCGGTTTGAGTGCAGTGCAATTTACAAGCAGTGGAGTTTTAATACTGAAGTAGCTAACAGGCAGTCCACCTGATCCAATTTTACTGCAATCTACAGCTCCATGTAAACTGTGATCGATTTCAATACAGGTCTATTAAAGTTAATCACAGATGATAGCTAAATAAAATGTACTTTTTTATTAATAAAATGTACTTAGCACAATATAAATAATCATAATATCAACATATTCAGAACATAAACGAGCACAGCGATCGTTCGTATTGCCTTTAATACCTACCTAATGTAGGGCCTTTACAGTTGAACCCGATTGTTTCAACTGCAAGTTGGATCATAGTATTTACAAATTACTTTCGACACTACTTCGCTTTTCACTTGCACCACACTTCACAATTTGAGTAGGCAGAAAATTAATGTCCTTGCCGATAATACGTCGCTGAGTCTTTTTTATCCCGTATCTATTCACGGTCTGGAGGTAGTTTATTTATGGCTAAAAAGCTTAGTTCCACCATTATTATAGTACCCTTATCTTAAGGGATGATGTGTTTGTCGTGGCTACATCCTCTTCCTCATTTGCAATCTACCTAGATTTATTTGGGTGTGTTTTCTTTGTGGCGCAAAACCGGATTTTGTTTCTCTCTTTCTATCAATCTTTAGGTTATTCAATTTGTTGGGAACTATTTCACTTCGACTAACTGTACTAAAGTCAAAGTTGAATGTGCTATCAAAATCCGGCATTTTGATAGTAATTCTCAATTACTATCAGAACAACGCGACTTCTTCGTAATTTGATAATATCGAATCTGACAGATGTTATGTAACGCGAATAATTGCATAACCTAGTCACGACTGCACTACTCTGACATCCGAAATTCTTGTCCAACTGATCCTTTGATCCTTATATTATTGTGACACAGGCGATTTTGCTATAAAGCCCTATTCTGATGCTAGGGACGGAACTTGTAAAGCCGTCGTAGTGTGCATTCAATACATGGGATAGGAACTGGATCCTAAGGGACTGAACCCGTGCGTGACCTGATGTTGATTACTCTTTATGATTCCCGTGAACGTTAAAGGAATGCCAGATACGACATCTATCTACTCGGGGAATAAAACCGTAGCTTTACCTTTTAGCAGCACCATCTAGTGACACTTGTAACAAATTAAAGCGCCATGGAACCGACTGTTTGTGTGAAGTCTTTTAGCAGTGAAAACTGGACGTAGAAAATACTCATTCACTCCATAGATGGATATTTTTTTAATATGGTAGATGTTATAGTCAAGCTGAATGACTTTCGAGTGCCCTCCATAATCCATGACAAAATAATTCTGCGGTAATTTAGTATCTCAATCAATTCTAAAATTTTGCTATAAGACCGTGTAGACCGTTATAGATATTTATGTTTATAGATCATATAAATAATGTTAAATAATAAGTAAATAATGATTGAAAAAGATATCAATTTATACATCGTTGGTAGGAAGTAGATAAATCATAAAGATTTAACCGACCACTGAAATAATCAGCGAAATGTAATGTCAGCTCTGCGGTCGGTTTGTTTGATAGATAATGCTATGCGCAGATTACGTATGATTTACGCTTACGAAAGGTCAAATCAGGGATTCAGGAATGACATGATAATCCTAGCATAAATGTGATGACAGTTGCATTAGGATTTGCTAATAATCCAGGTCTAGTTACTAATGAACTGTTAGCATAAGATATAGTAGAACCTATTAAAAGAATAAAAATAGAATTTTGTCACCAAAAATATCTTATCTCGTTTTCTTGATTACGGCAAGAGTTTTTGTTTTTTTTATATTAGATTTATTGCTTTGTGAACAACCCAAATAATTGTATAATTATTTATTATTTTTATTACTTGTATAAATCAATCATATTCTAAATTGTTTTGTGTACGTCGAATGAACGTTCTTAATTCTTGTGAATATTACTTTCATGACCATGAACACTAATAGTATATCCGAATCAATCTCTGAAGATTCATTGACCTCTATACTAATTTCTAAATAGAATCCAAAAACGATCAAAACAATAAACAAAAAAATAATCTTCAATCCAGTACCAAAAATAAATAGAGAGAAAACAATATAATAATGTCCTTTACAGGCTACTAATTTCGCAAACTCACGTTTCGCCTTTTGCTATAGCTCTAATAATAATTTCGAACGATTTCAATAGACATTCGCTACAATTAATTCAAAAATCTTCATTGTATTTAGTGCATTCATTCACCCTATCAATTGTATCGTTTATAATCTAGATTCTGAATAGATCTTTGTTGAAAACGCCAGTTGTTCCCCCGACAAAAGCTTTAACAGAGCCATTATTAATCTAACTGGTTATGCGTCAAGCAGCAGTTGCAAAATCTAACGCAAATAAGTGCACCATCCGACCATGAAGCCCCTACGTGTTTCTCGTTTCGTACATTGATTATCCTTCACACTGGGCACGTGTCATACAAATCCTGGGTGCAATTCGGAGGGCTGTAGCGAAACCAATTTGCCTTTAGTGCACGATAAGCCCTTGTATCGAATCTCACACACACATACGTCCCACACGCGTCATACGATACAAAAAGGGGACGAATAAAGACTTAGTAATCCTTCCCTTGTGTCCATGAATTCAATATAATTGTTGCCTACTAAAACACGTTTCTTCTTTGTGAATTTAATCACTATTGTTGATACCCGCCACGCAACTGGACAGATGGCCATCGAAATTGATTGGAATCATTTACATTGTGTCATTGAAATTCAAATTTATTTGATCTCCCTTTACAATCAGACTGCGTTGACTCTGAATTTTTCAAATGAGAATTCATTATTGAATATATTTTTAAAGAGTTTACCTACACATTCTAATTATTTATCTTCTGATGTATTTTCTCTTTTATTATCTAATATCTTTTTTATTTGATTAACAAAATATTTGGTATCTTAAAGTATATCTCTGGGCATCATTTATTTAATCTATTACTTTGGCAAAGCATTTGTTCATATAATAATATTGTTATTCTGTTTCATCGTCTTTTATATATAAATTTATTTAACGTTTATGTACTTTGACATAGATATTCAATGTTGGTTACGTGTTATTCCTAATATCGTCCAAATAATTTAGTTCAAACCCATGAGGTTGTACCTAACGGGTCAAATGTTAAACCTTGGTCCGTTTGACACGTGTAGCTTGATGGGTGACTAAGCGGAAAGTGACCTGAAGCGGTGAATAACAACGTCGTTCCATTCCGCGCTACAAAGCGTTACAAACGTCCAATGACAAATCGCGGCATTACGCACAACGGAACGCAAATTATACTAACGTCAGAAAGGGCGGCAAAAAATGGCGACTCGATATTCAAAATGGCGGAAATAAAAGGGAATTAAACAATTTGTTTCGTGCCATTTAACTCCACCCGCGTTTTGAATTTAAGGGAGGTTAATTGATAGGTACAACAATTTCTTTCGCAGGGACGTATAAATTAACAGTCTCCCCGCTATCCTTTGTTTCTAACCACATAACACTCCTGTTACATTTAGGTGTGAAATTTATTTCGTTACGCATTTTCGGTGTCGTATAATTTGTTAATTTGCCTCTATTTGGTTAATTTTCTTTTTAAGGGGTGAATCGGTAACGAATCTTTTGTTTACTTTAATGATAAATTCGTCTATTTAATGACATATTCATCAAATATTTTGCTTTCGTATCATTGTTATCTTCTGACTGCTGCTGATATGCTCGTAAGACATAAATAAATTGTGACGAGACACCATCTTGGTGTATCTCTTGATACATCAACCGAAATAATAATTCCAATTAATGGCGTGATGATATTTTTATTCCAATATTCAATATTTTTCATAACATATATATTCAATTATATAAGACAAATGAGCGTAAAAGTAATGTCAAGGAAATTACTTGCGTATTTCTTTGATCAATTTCTAAAAGAACAGAGGTGGAAGACCGTAAATAACAGTAAGTATATTCAATTTATTATGTAATAATTGAATAAAGATCTGTATTTTCATGATACGTTAAATGATTAAAGCTTAAAGCATTGTAAACGTGATGTAGGTCCTGTTTACGCTAGAAAAGTTTTTAACGCGCATTTCTATTCGTCACTTTTTTTGATCTGAAAAGATCAACAAAACTATCCTCAGGTGGAAATTTTGACATGCAACTATCATGTATAGAATATTTTATTTTGCATAAGGATTTCAACAGATTATGACAGAGTGGAAATGGTACCTACTGTCCCGGTCGCCTTTCATAAAAATAAAAAAATAAAATTACGACATAGATCTAACTATAAACAAGCATTGCTATAATACCGCTGTAAATCACAAATAAATTAGATTCTTTCCACATACACGACGGTATGATCCAAAGATGAAAATTGTCTCTTATTTTCATAATTCATATCCCAAAATAGTTATAGAAGTTTTTTTGTAATTCCACTTTTATCTTGACCTCTTAAGCTTCTCAAATCTTTTCTCGGTGACATTCTCAGGTAAAATTAGGGTTATTTTCTAATAATCCAAAATCCCTTTCTATCTTTGTATTGTCTTTTTATAAATCCGATGTCCCGGGATTAGAAATGTCGGATCGGGATCGATCTGTACTTCATCATTATCATCAACCCATGACTGTCCCACTGGTGAGCTCGGGTCTTCTCCCGGAATGAAAAAGATTAGGCCATAGTCCACCGTGCTGGCCAAGTACGTATTGGTAGACTTCACATACCTTTTTGAAAACTTTTTTTAAAAATTATCAGATATGTAGGTTTCCGTACGATGTTTTCTTTCACCGTATAGCAAGTGATAATTACTCTGTAATGCGCACATGATTTAGTAAAGTCAAAGGTGCGCGCCTGGGATTTGAACCCGGACCCACCGGAGCGAGAGCGCAATTCTCAACCACTAGGCTATTACTGTTACTCTATTATACTACATTAAAAATACATTCTAGAGATATAAGTTTCATATATAAATGAGCGTCCAAATTTTTCAGATAATATTTCCCAGGAGCTACGGTAGAATTACCTAACTCGTCCATGAAAAAGCGCTTCCCAGTTGGTTCCGGAAGCCCATAAGTTATGATATGAACGAAACTCGGCAGGAAAGTTGTTAAAACTTTTACGGCCAAATATGCAACGTACGAACTTACAATTCAAATTTGCCTCAATTTTCCGCGCAGTATGAAATAACCTGGTATTATTTAAAGTGGTTTAATATTTAGTTATAACGTTATTTTTCGTCAATGCTATTTTCATTATAGAAAGTGGACAAGAAAGGAGGGTAATGTTTTTCGAGCGTAAGTATGTATTTCGTCTTTAAGGTATCGGGAGTATGACAGAATCATATTGCATTTGGTTTTTGGTTTTTAAATCATGTGTCTACCTATGTGTCATACATAACATGATACCACATTGTTGCTCACATGCTGTGTGCTTTAACTTTAATGGATTCAGCATACCTCTAGTCAAAACGCAACTACTTTGCAACGACATGTTTTTGTAGTTACCCCTCTCTGTTCCCTTTCTCTCTCTCTTCTTCTCTCGAGTTACAAATGTTCATATTATGGTGTTGACTACTTAATATCAGGTATCTCCCCGGATGTTAAGTAGTCACTTGCCTGCCTCTATGTTTGGCTTAGTCATAAAAAAATCGAGAAAAATGGCTTTAATAAGAGACGGGTAAACAGTCTGAAAAGTATTCTGTGTGTCATTTGACAACGGAATTCTAAAATAGAAAATAATCTCGACGACATCAAATTGTTTTTAAAAAATCAACACAAAGTCTATTCAGAACAAATTTCATCGTTCAGGTGATGCAATTTTGCAAGATGAAAGCATCTATTTTCCTAATAGCAAATTTCACAGAGAAGGCGCACCTCGTTTCCTTCTATTCTTTATAAGGAAAAATATAGCAAAGAAAAAATACACTATAAAGAAAGGACACGGTAGAGAACTGCACTTCTTGTGTATTACACCTTTAAGAAGGTTGTGTGTAATAGCGTATTCTTTTGGTATGTAAAATAAAAATATGTTATATATATACAGGGTGCCGATTTAAATACCTGCATCCTTTTAACAACATAATCAATCCACGACATACAACAAAAATAATAAAAAAGTACTTTAATTTTTTAGATACATCTAGTATCGAATGAGGAGAATAAACTTTAATCTGGCCGAGGGGAGTGCACAAACGATGGGCTAGAAAAATCATACAATGTTGCAAGTAATCAAACCTTACAATCATGTAAGCACCTTGCGACAATGTAATCAGATAAAACAAGCCTATGTTACCCTCAACTTTCCATGTAACTATATAAGGCCAACAATGGGATGGCAAGTCGGTCGACCCACCTTTTATGAAGGTCCCATTGCTTCAATTTGATAATGTCAATAATAGACTATTTTTAATCACTTCATTTTGGGAGTAGTAAGTGAGATGGATACACACCGACAGTACACAGACAAGTACGCAA
>DWNK01000319.1:0-12408 GCA_018250315.1 Hyalothyrus neleus pemphigargyra | reverse complement strand
AATTAAGGTTGGTTCATTTGAACAACTGAAAAAGAAACCCCGTCGACTTGGCCGTGTTATCATCAATATTTACAATCTTATATATATATATCAATATTTACAATCTTATATATAATATTATCAATATTTACTTATGTACCTAAATAAATACTGCTGTAATTTCTTCCTTTTTTCAACACAACTAGTAGAACTACAAATTTAATACGTTCTTGAAAATCTTGCGAAAGAAAAAACTAGTTTCTTCAGACTTCTACAGACAGAGGCAATAGTGTAGTGCAAAATTTGTGAACCGAAATTAGCAAGTGATGTTCCCTCAGTATAAGTTGAAATCAATCAATGCTTAATACACTATTTCCTATCTGTTCTGATAACGGTTCTGATAATTTGACAATTCGTTGAAACGCCTTGTTGATCGAGTGGACAGCTCTTTTATCCAACCAAAAACATACAAATATCGAGAACTCATCGATAATAACTCGTACTGAGGGTACTAAAGTTAATCGCAAATTGGAAACTGACACTTGGAAATTAACAAACCTATACTAGGGTTAAAGGATAAGAGTTATACCTCATTTAAAGATTTAATAACACCAGCCAAGTACGTATCAAGCCACACACAGTCTCCAGTTCCCTAGACATTAAAAAGTTTATAAATGCAGTCTCCAACGACAAAAAGGTATAGACAAGAAAACCAATGGAGAGGAGGTACCCTAAAATTTTGTTTTGACAACGTGATTAAGATTAAGGACCCATGAGAGATAACACCTTTAAAGTTATTTCTATGAATTTTTGAACTAGGCCACAGTTAGACTTGACCATAGAACCTTAAAAATCTCCTATAAAAACTAAGATCTCCTATGACCACTTTGTTACTACCTTTTTACAGTTAAAAGACTCTTCTCCATTTCTAAAAGTGTTACAAAAACTTTTGAAATATGTTTTTGCCTCCCGTACTAACTATACATTGGCTATCTACCTCCATCCATTAATTTCCAAAGATCCACCAGACTATATACATCGGAGCATGTTTCTCACGAAGCTATTTAGCAAGTAGTGTTTCGGCCGGGGCAGGTGCTGGTTTAATTAATAACAGCAATAATTGACCGCCGCCAGCTATTATTGGGCGCTATCACAACATTTGGGTCACGAGTCTGCGTGGTAGAGATGGATATAAGGTCTTGGTACTTGGTAACTATGAGCACATAACATAATTATTAGCACATTTTATTAAGAGAAACAAAAAGATTTTCATACAATGTGCCCATTAGGAATCATTGCAGTCAAGTCAGTACTAGTAGTAGTAGTTACTAAGTAAGTACTTATCAAAACACAGCTTTGAAACTAATAACTTAAAAAGTAAATAGTCATGAAAAAATTATATCAGATATGCATTATGCAACATTATACATATAAGGACAGGGTCGGAAATACTTAAAATAGCTTTTTTAGTCCGCAGAGACTGAATTGCTGAAATGCTGAAAATTTCAGTTATCGCAGCAAAAACTGGTTATAAAAACTATTGGCTTATTAATGTTTATACAAACTACGGACTATCAAGTATGTTTCGTCACCGTACACACCGTACGAGCGTGCATAGCCGTCGGGTGCAATCAAACGCGCGGGCGCCTTCAAACCGTAGTTCGGCTCCACTTACACTACTGCATTTTCATCTCGAATTCTCTACCTTCCCGTTATGATTATAATCTAAATATCCTCCTTCGTGCTTCAGACGTGGCATTTAAAGGTTTTTGCTATAATAGCTAATAGTAAATAGATAGTTATATTTTGCGGTACCATAAAATTGTCTGATAAGACGCAGATCTAATTTATGGTTTTCTCAGCCTATTAAAACACCAGAATTAAATTACGTTACGAAATAGTTTACCGTAACCTTAGTATGAGTTGCAATCTACAAATGCTCGATACACTATTTCGTATCGCCTAACGATTCCGCAGCTCCGCCATTTTATTGGCTGAGCGAGCCATCGACTCGATGATCGAGATGCTCTCAGCCAATCAAAGAGCAAACGAGCACAACTTAATACTAACGGTACCGAGCACTCTTTGATTTCAACCCATACTGAGATACATACTAAGAATACTGGCCTTAATTCGATCAAGCTACGATTTCTCGTAGCAGTACTACGCTAGCCTACGTAATACCGTAGACGGTATAGTGCTACGAAGAAAGTAAGCAGTCTACTTCACGAGGTAACGTATAAGTAATGCGTTCTATCTTAGGCCTTAAGAGTATCACCCTATCTATATTGGACTGCAGGTAAGACACCTATTTAAAGCCTTTCATGTCCTTAAGCCTACGATGTTCACGTAAGCTATACTTATAAGTAAGTAAGTTATACACATAAGCTAGCACTTCAGTAACAAACGAGCATTCAGGCTACCTCAGGGTAAGAGTCAAGTTAAGCGTTAAGTAGTCGCTGCCGCCTAGACGCATTTCTAACCGAACTCATGCAGATTATGACTTACCTCTGAAGACTAAGTTCGCGCCACGCTCCTTTGGTGACGTTAAAAAAAAGGAAAAGATTTCATTAAACCTAATAAAAATATTTAAAACAATAGTAATATCCAATTACAAAATCCCGAAAATAAAAAACAGACTCAAGCGGCCCCACATCGTTCAACCGACTAAATTTATATCAGCAATTAAGTTACGAAACATTCCTAAAATATATCTAATTAATGTAAACACAGAACGATTAGGAGTCCGAATAAACACGCCAAATTGCTCTCTGCGGCAATAAATACCTATAATATTTTTAATTACCACCCAAAAAAAGACATAAAGCAGGCACCAGATAAAAATGTTTCTGCCATATTGCAAATGAAAATAAAACACAATCGGTAGGGAGTAAGGACTATAATATTTTTAAAAACGTATTTTAATATATTTATAACGCTGTGAAAAACAGAGCCGGACTCGGAAGGTCATCTGAATAAATAAATTATGATATAGTGGGCAGGTTTTTCAGCGCGCTCTCATCTCTCGGATGCAGTGTAGAGCTACAGTACACAGAGCGGGCATTACACTGTATTTCAATATTTTATTACTAAGTTTTTGTGCCAATAAAAATATTATTTATATACTATTATAACGAAAGTTAAGATAACAGTTCAAAATTATATATTTAATGGTGCTTTGAGCTATCAATATGAACTAAAATAATCTCCTTCATTTTCAAAATCGATCGGAAATAATCTTTAGACAAATATTTCAAGATGTCTTGCATCTTAAATATTTGTAACAATTTTTTTAACTTCATATAAGACTAAGGTACCTAATTGTCAAATTAACGTTCATGTAGCATAATATCCTCAGAGATATTTTCTTTTTTCAATTAGCAAAGCATAAGTTAGGTATATTAATATGTCTGCTCAAATCTTTCTATTATGACTTAAACATGATACCATTAGGGACTTCAGAAGTACCACATTATTTGTTGAACGTTACTATAATACACATCTTCATATCTCCTTTGTTAACATAATACATGCCACCTTTAACTCTTCCTAACTCTACGTAAACGTGAGTTTTAAAAAAATCTCCGCGCTGTCTAATGAATTTATGGTCAGGAACTTGTCCTCGGCCCCGTAATTCCTCCTCCAGAGACGCGATAAACCAACCGATAGCGATGGCGCGTGACGAATAGTGCTCGCGCTCTTTTGCGCGCACTTGGTTTGTTTTGTTTCGTTTCATTTTTTGTTATAATCACAGCTCCGGATTTAATTGGAATTTGTAGAGTTCCGTAACTAACTGGCAAAGACATGGGTTTTTGTCATATAAGGATTTACGTAGTACTTCAACACTATAGAGTCTGGCAATATTTTTCGCTTTATGTATTGATGGCGTTAACTTATACGAGTAATATTTATATTTATTCCGCCTCATCGTTTTGGTTATGGCATAAGGCAGACGACATAAGGCGCCTATATTCACAAGGGCCCTAGAATCTTATTTGGGTTAAACATAAAAATGTTACACATACCTACATATGTATGTGTATTCAAACACTATCAGAATAGGTCTTAACTTATATCTACCGCCTCTTTTCGAATTAGTACGTTAAAAAGCTATTTAATTAAACTCTAGGTTTATTATAACGAGGTTTTATTATTATTTTATATGAGTGCTTAAGTTCGGCCCTGGCGGTAATGTAGGGCGCGTTGGAAACACTTCTAGAGATTTTTATATGATAATTAGTAACAGGTGAACATTTTTACGAATACGTTGTTGAAATAACATTGGATTTTTGCTAGGTATGTCCGTTGTGGGGTTTCGGTTGGGATCGTGAGCGTTTTTTGATTGAGACAATTTATTATTTCTGAGGGCTAACGTAATGTTTTTTTTTTTATTTTCTGTAAATATAATTAAACGAAGTTCTTGCGTTTTTGTTGCAGGTTTTTATATCGAAGAATTTTTAAGCAATGGTTTATTTTTAACCAATAAATATTAAAAGGCCTCACTTAGCAATACGTGTAATGTTCTTAGATATAAAAGCTATTTTTGGATTTTGACCTACTATATTCAATTTAATGCGAGCGGAGCCGCGAGCAAAAGCTAAGTTCCACACCTAAAGTTATCTCTTCTCTTGTATCTTTGCTTTCGTCGTTCAAAATTAACATATACTAATTGATTTGACCACAGAAAATAATAATAAAGATTATTTCATTTTCATTCAGTTTTACTTAATATATTTAAAAAGTTTCGTCAGAAGATTCCGCTACTGTTTTCAAAATTCAAACCTTCAACCCTTATCGATACTAAATTGAAATATAAACGAACCGTTTAAGGATAACAGTGTACCTTAAGGGTTCTATAATTCCATTAGTAGCAGCGCGATTACGTCACCGTTTTTCTAAGATAAAATTTTTAATCGCCTCTCACGGTCCAATTGATACCACGGACCCTTCTTTCAGTAGGCTGCGCAGATTAGGGTTACTTGTACCTTCCTGACTTGTTTAAGTAATGGGTATCTGATATTTCCGGCTTTTGGTCAATGATTATAAAAATATAAAAAAGGAACATCGCAAGCTTGCAGTTGACCTTATCATATTTACTGAAAACTAAAGTTAAAGATGGACCAAGCGACACTAGGATCAAAGACCTTTTAAAACCATTATGCCTTCAAAGTATTATATTAAGTAAGCTCTCTATATGCGTTCTACTGACTAGCCTTACTCCGAGGAGTTATTTGTCCTAGATTACAAAAGATTATTTTTCGCTACATTAAATAAGATAAAAAAGCGGGCACATAGTTCCCATATCTGACGATTAACAATAAATATACGATTAAAAGTAAACGTAG
Organism: Hyalothyrus neleus pemphigargyra; assembly: GCA_018250315.1. NCBI lineage: Eukaryota > Metazoa > Arthropoda > Insecta > Lepidoptera > Hesperiidae > Hyalothyrus > Hyalothyrus neleus. Next base: position 7,084 of record DWNK01000319.1, on the reverse strand, counting down.
TAAAAAGGGTTACTATAAGATTTCGAGATTACTTGGAAGACAAAACAGTTTGGGACTAAACAACGTATGTACTATGTATTAGTAAGATACAATAAAAATGTTAAAGCGCAGCTATTTTGCCAAATAATGAGTAATTTAAAAAATATATATTAAAAGAAAACAAAAAAGACAAGCCCGCTGAGTTTCTAGCCGGATCTTCTCAGTTGAGGCCGAGTTCCAATCCGTTTGTAGTTTAAGAAAAATAAGTGTAAAATTACAAGTGTAAGTGTTGTATTTTAACTTTGGCATAATGGTAAATTGTCACTGCTGTCTATGGACATAGACTCTAAATAACGAATCTGACTTAAAGTCGATCACAGCTGTGTTGCTAGTACCTTTTTTCTTGAGACTAAGAGCTAAGAAGACTAAGAGCAGCCTTGTCATAGAGCGCAATAGTGCAAGCAGTAAAGCTAAAGTAAAGCCGAGGAAAATTCAAAGATTTCTACCAAATTAAAAACATTAGACGTGAAGCATTGCTATTTCCTATTTTAAAGCAAACTTAGTTATGTATATCACAGTTAACATTCAAAAACTTAATATAATCCCAAAAAAATACCGAAATTATCAGCTGGTTTTGTGCGTAATCGAGAATCGAACCTGAAAACCGCTAGCATCTGTAGTTTGTGATCGTCAACAGTAATAATTCTAAACACCCAATTTTGGGCTCTAAAATATGATACACAAATAACAAATAAAAAGTACATTAATTCAAGCAAAATTTCAACCCTTCCGCTGCGCGCGGTCCGTTTCAAAGGCGTATTTCACGAACTTTACACGAAAATGGAAATCGTGTCCCCCATTCTTAGTCCTGTGCTTAATTATAATTATTTTAATATGCAAATAATGATAATAAAATTTCGTAGGTTTTTGTTTTGGCGAAAGGGTCTATTGAGTTATACTTAATTATGTTTGGGAGCGCAAGGGCGCCCTCTACCTGTTTAGCTCTTAATTTTTATTTATGCCCATGTGTTAATTCTCTCCCGTATATTAATTGTGATAAAACGGAATACAAAATGTACGGGTTATGTTTGTTTCTTGGATTAGATAAAGGAACACACAGTTTTATTTTTATGGTATTGCTTATTAAGTGAGGTTTTATAATGTTTAAATAAAGACCTTGTACCTAGACCTCATCTTCATTGCATAAAAAAAATCTCTGCTAAATGCAACAATAAATATCACCGACAAAACAGTTTTTTTTTATTATCAAGTTAAAAAGAATTTCATAAAATAAATTACTACTATCAATTTAATATTAAAGTGGCAGGACAGAATAAGATACTATCGTCTTGAATTTTTTATTATATTCTTTTATTAAGAGGAATGAGAGTCGATAGTGTTTTTACACGATAGTCGATAGAGCTTTTTTGTTATCGAGTGTGTCAACCATGTGTGGAGCCATAAGTGTTAAAACTATAAATTAATAACGCAATAAATTATATTATGACTATAAAATATGGTAACGTAAACAAAAATATAATTGGTGAAATCACGAATTCAATTCAGAGACCATTAGATTATTTTTTAAATAAAAACATGAATCCTTACAACCCCACTGAAACTCAATTTCAGGTCGCGTTTGTATTTTTTCATAATTTCACGCGTTCAAAGCCCCAGTCATTAAATACAAAGAACTCTTTGGAATTATTAAGTAAAGGTTTAACGTATAGGAACCTCGAGAAACCCTCATAAATTACATTAGAATATAAATTAATACGATCACACTATGAGGAAAAAATGGCCGGCGTGGGAATTTTCTTCAATCTGAAAAACAACTCAGTGGCGAAAGGGTTAGAGCTTGTTTTCGTATGAAACTGTTTTATGATTAAAAGGCAAAGTAACCTACTGTGAAGTTTTATAATACATAATATATTTATGTATGAGAGATGTGTATAATATAATAATGTACGGCACAATATATAATACGTTTGATGTATGTTTTCCATCTTTGCGTCCGTGTTTGGAAGTCCACTACTGGCATAGACAACTAACCGGTCTTAAATCCTCTGGATCTTCGCTATGGTTTTCTACAACTCCTGAGGTGAATTACTACGCTCTGGGTTGAATGGCACTGTTACATTTACTCACTTTCATCAGCCTTTAAATTTTTTTATGATATTAACGTAGCAAAGGAGTATGGAGTCCACCTTATGATAAGTCCACTACCGCCTGAACGTCTGTAACTAACTGAATGTAAAATAGGAGTCCTACGTGAATTCGATTAAAGATGCGGGTTACCCAGCGATATTATATCCAAATTCATATTATTTTGAGTGAAGACCAGAAGAAAGCATTCAGGCAGTACCTAATAGGATTTTGATGAAATAAAAAAAAACAGATAGCAAGATAGATCCGGTTCGATTCAATTCCAATCCAGTACAATTCTGAGGATTTCCAGTATACGCCACACATATGGTTAGTACTACCAATTGAATAGAAATATCGGATTCAAATACGCAAATATCAACGGTTCAAACGCAAGAAAATAAAAACAAAATATTCCCAAGAACGTCTTAAGGCTACGAACAAATCAGGTCTATTCCCCAGTCAATCGTTGGGAGCAAGGGGTGAGTTGAACAATCAGATAATAGATATATTTTCCTTTCGTATTACGGCACTTGGAACATGATATACTGCGGATAAATCGGTCGGGAGGGCACTCCGGGGAGTGTTTTATCGACAGACGGACGTATAAAAATAGAGATGTAATATTATAAAGTTGGATTTATTTGGTCGGGACGCTTATGTAATAGAAGTGGCAAACTGGTATGCAGTCTGGTGTCGGTGGACAATATGTGATTGGATAATATTGCGACCTTTCAACTTAGCCGGTCCAGTAGATTCAAAGCAAATTGGCTGTGGTAAACGGACATACAAGAGGGGTTCTACAAGGGTTCTGTTATTCTCATGCAATCAAGGATCCATAAAATAATATAGCAGCCTGAATACATTATGGACGCTATAAGACAGAAAAAGAAAATGTGTGTAAAGTGGTGTAATGAGCTGGTGTAATGATCTTTAAATATGATTAAAAATATGCGAACTATCTATTAGAGATTACTGTTCGATATTCGGCGTATTCAGTATTTTTTTATATTTGACCAAATACTACATATTTAATGAATATTCTGGCCGAATACCAAATACTTAGTACTAAAAAATAACACAGTAATAGATTTTTGATGTACTTTTATACTTTTATTAATGATGAACATACATAGCTAATTCAAGAATGTGCAATTTGTCGATTTACGTAGGTATTTAACCAATCAAAGGAAATGACATACATATTTATTATGATATTGAGGTAAAAAAATGAAAATGCAGGACACTTTTTTATGTAGAATAGGTCGATCGGTGAACCTAAAGTCGATCACAGATGCGTTGCATCGCGTAGTACGAGCAGGAATTCACATATTTCCATCGAAACACAAAAATTGTCCCACTGTAATGATTGTGGTGGTTGTACCACTGGTGCAGGCACTACCACTTGGTAAATTTAATTTGTAAACCCAAAAAAATCCACATGAAATTGATATTGATAAATTTAAATTATACCGTAAAATGATGACGTTAATGTATATATTTTAATTTCAGCCTTTTATTATACATTTAAAGAATATTTACGTCTGAAAAGAGTAATGTGGTTGGCAATGGGTAATCAGGTAGACAGCAATTTTCTAAATTGCATTAATGGGACCGATTAGTTTGGCCGAATATTCGGCTATACGTTCATGGAACTGCCCGAATATTCGGTATTCGGCCTAAGGCCGAATATACTAAGTACTCGTTGCAACACTACATACTATCTTACTATGAAGAGTTTCAAAAGTTCTCGGATGTAATATACTACAGATGAATCGGTCGAAACTACCCACTGGGGGTGTACCATCGAGCACCCGCCGCGATAGTTCTGGGGGTAAGTTAAGACACCCTTGCTTCTGTTACTTCGATTTTGTTTGCTACTTTCTTTTGTCGCTGAAGATGCTATTTCATTCCCATAAAATAAAACAAGATGTACATGTATTTTATTTTATTTGTGTGCATTATTTTCTGTCGTCGTGGAATTGCATTCTTACTCGAAGCGAAATTGGCTACACGTGTATTTATACACTTGTAGCCAACTTCGCTAAAAAAAAGATTTTATTTCGTTTTTAATTCATTCTTTTGACCTTTGTATATTTGGTCCTTCGAAAATTTGGTCCTTGGCGAAATAAAAAAAACATTTACCCAGAACAAATTTCCTATAACATATACATCTATTTTTATACATCTTCATACAAGACATCCTTTACCGGCTGTGTAATAAACAATTAGGGAGCACTGTATTACCAGTTGATATTAAATAACTCAATTCGTTTCTAATTTGCCGACAATTGTTCCCGACAAAGGCACGACACGAACGAGTGCTCGCGAGTATGAAGGAAGTCGGCTGCTAGAGGGGATAGGGATTCGCTTGAAAATATCGACATCGATATATTTAAATGTGTATGTTTAAGACACTTTGCTGGTGTTCATCGTAGGTTCCTCGTCGTGACTATCTCGTAGTGACCACTCACAGGCCCGAGTCGTCAATAGCGACTTGTCGCGTTCCGGTAGTGTACCTGGGAGCCAGAGTTCTCCTTCCAATCCGTCCCTTCCTTTTATCCTTTTTTCCTTCAAAGCCGGCGTAGTATTGGCGACTCTTCTGGTATTGCAAATGTTAGGCAGGGGTAACTACTTATCATTTCATTTGCTTCTTCGTTGGGCTTATACATAAAAAAATTAAAATAATAAATGAAGATAATAAGTGCCATATGAATCTAGAGGGAATTTATACATGAATAAATATTATTGCAATAACGTTAATAATTCTTTTTATATAATGTTTTTATAATTTTTGCACAGACCTACCAACAACTTTTATTCATGTTCCCGCAGTCTGTTGCTAAGCAAAGAACTTGAGCAACTCAGACCGACACAGTAAAATTAATTACAAGTGAAGTATTTAATAATTATCAGTTCATTCATATATCGCACACCTAGATCAATACTGTTTCGATTTTAGACGTGATTTATAGATGTGGTAAAGCCGTTTCGTCTTATCGAGGCACTTCATCTTGGCTTTAAGCATTTAAGTTTCTCGTTATGAGTAACCAATGTGATAAATAAAGATTAAGTTCGGTTTAAAGTAACTTAATTCAGTATCGATATGCCCACACAGCCCCATCCCTACCCGAACAACGCAAACGCCATTGCCACTGGCGCAGTCGGGCGGTGCGCCGATGCGTTTATAATATTTCATTTATTCATAATAAATTATAATCGTACACATCGCGACTCCGACGCTAACTCTATTAAGCTTGCGTTCGGGCACGCTTCTCGTGCCTCGTTACACCTTCATTACGGTTAGAGAAAGTACCCACCGTCTTTCAGTGGGATTGGAAACTAGAGGAAGCTGACGTTAAAAATAAAGTGTTTGGCTCATTTCTCAAAAATTCTTTAACTTGACTTGACTTCTTTGAAGATGTTCATGGCATATTTTCTAAAGTTATGCCCCGAAAAGGTGTTTTTTTATGTATTAGCCAAACGAAGAGGCAGGCGAGATACCTGATGGTAAGTAGTCACCGCCGCCTTTAAACATTTGCAACACTAGAGGAGTCCGCAATGTTCGTCGGTTTTAAAGGAAAAAGGGACAGGATACAAGTCAAGACAAGTCAACAAGTCAAGTGACAAGTCTCTATTGACGGTAGACTCCGGCCCGAGGGTGGTCGCTAACCAGTCAGGTTTTCAGTCAGGACTTTACCACCAGTGTACGCGAATATTTTATTGTTGTGAGCTGTATTTTGAGTAAGGCGCGGTGTGTGCTTGTGGTCAATGGTTTGTTCTAGCAGTAAGTGGTATGTTTAGATTCTACAATATATTATATGACTCCTGGCAGAACTTAAAGGATAAGGCCGTAGCCTACCACGCCCTAATTGATAGACATCGCATACCTTTGATATAAGGTAAATGATGTCTCACTAGGCTATCACTGCTGCATACAGAGATAAATAAATTTCCGGAGGAGATCGCGACGGGTCGCTAGTAATAATGCAATGATTATTTATTTTACACAAAATTTAAAGAAAAAATGTGTCAAGAATTTAATAAAGGCTTTTCGAATACTGTCTCATTGCGCGGTGTCCCGAAAAACTGATAATTATCTGCATAGATATTTATAAAAGGTATAATTAAACCTGGAACGGTCTCGCATTCTTATGTGCGATACCCATTAGAGAGTAAAGGTGTCTTACCTGTAATTCAAGTTAATTTCATTACAGTTATTTTCTACAAAGTTTGCAAAGTTATCTTAATTGTATAGTAAACAATAATTAATTAATAAGCGCTATGGTATGAGATTCTTCAAAAAAGGCGAATGTGCTCTCTTTAAAAGTGGCCACTTCTCTGATGTTGCAAATGCTAGGCGGTGGTAACTAAAAATAGGCTGTGATGACGACAGTACTTACCAACAGGTTGCCCGGCTATCTCTTTATTAAGCTTATTTAAAAAGACTAGCTTTATGACGATTTTCCTATGAGTTACCAAACAAGTGTGGAGCATCCCTAATTTATTGTCCTTTCGCCCTAGAAAGGAATTCTACCCAATGTCGGTTATAGATGCGTTACTACTCACTACTTAGGACTACGAATGCCTCATTCAAATATGGAAGTCTTTAAACTTATTACTATTATAGAACAAAAGTGGCTAAAACTCCAAATCCAAATGGAATGGTTGATACGATATTAAGAAAAACAATTTATGGATCTCATTACAGTCTGTGATTTTTTTTATTTAAAGGTACAACCAGTAAAGGTCAGTTTTTTTTTATATTCGCAATATTTTGTTAACGTATCGTATTTTCTATCTCGTATCGTATCTAATCAGTATATTTCAAAAATCAAAATATCGTGTCTGGAAACGTACTACCAGATACAATTGGAGTAATGATGGTGACAACCGCACTAAAAGGTTTTATAATTTTTAGGAATAAACAAATAAACAACTTTGAGTGTAGGGTGTAGGT